>JASVER010000085.1:3813765-3869724 GCA_030449065.1 Oceanodroma leucorhoa | reverse complement strand
TTCTTTTGCATGCTTTTTTTTTCCTGAGGAACAATTATCTGGCTTCGTATTTATGGAGGCTAGAGAAGAGAACTGCAGCTTTGCAGCAGAGCTTTTGTTTGTCGTCAGTCGTCCCTCGCCCTCAAACATAATTGCCAGTCCATCACCGTCCCACCCCCTTCTTGGGGATGCATATATGCATTGTGATGCTGCCTCCTTAGTCCCTCCACCCCCCTTCCCAGACTAAATTCTGGGTGACCCTGTGTGTGTCAGGTGTCAATGACGTACGCTCATGCTGATGTCGTTTATAGTGTTGTTGCATGGGSACTTTCTGGGAGCTGAACTTTCTTCATGCGACAGCTGAGAGGTGTTTGCACAGTACAGATGTTGGGCTGTATTCAGGTACAGCGTGTGCATGACTTGGGGCCTGAGCCTCTGCTCCATTACCAAAAGCTGTGCGGTTGATGTGCTGCTACAAGGCTCCCGTGGGTCCCATTGCACCCAGCCGCTGAGCAAGAGCCTGAGACCCGGTGCTATGGGCTTTGGGGGTGCTGGGTACGGGTAGTCTGTTGCTAAGCCAAGAGCCTAACTCTGAATGTCCTCTCCTTCCTCTCCTCTTCTTAATGCAGGGGTTGGCACATCTTCATGCCCATCATGTGATTCACAGGGATATCAAAGGGCAAAATGTGTTGTTAACAGAGAACGCAGAAGTGAAACTCGGTAAGTAGGCACGCGCATCCACTTCCTCATTCATTCAACCTTTGTTTTCTGATGTTCCTAAACTGATTTTATCCTCTAAGAGCCCTGCAACATGTTCTGTAGGATGTGCACTCTGTCACTGCTCCCGTGTGAACTGAGGCCCTCCAAGTATTTCCTCTTGCTTTGGGAGGATGGCATGCATTTCGTTAGAAGATGTTAGCTTTCATGCCAGAATCGGTGAGGTGACCGTTTTGTGCCTCCCAACGAGCAGTGTGTGACTTGGGTTCGTTCTGATTCCCTTTATTCTGGACTCCTGAAGTGACGGGAGTCACTCTTTTATTTGGCTTTAATTAAAATAGTACCTGCTGTGCAGGTTCTGGACAGAAAAATATGATCTGGACAGCACACTCGAGGGAGCTGTGGCATCAAGTTCAAAACGCAGTTCCAGCTCTGGCGTGCCTGCCGAAAACCGTGCTCATCCCTGGCCTCTTCTCTCCCTTCCAAGTGGACAAACTCTTTTTTTTTCCCTCTCTCTAATCTGTCTCTTCCAGTTACCGCACACTTTAAGTTTCTGTGTTCGTATCACGCTACATTCGCCACCTTTTTTTGGTTAAATATAGAGCCATGCTGAAGCCCTCCCACCCAGCCCACATCCCTTCTGTTTTGCATTACACCTTCCTGCAGCACGAGGCATGGGAAGATGTCTCGGCTGCTGGAGGAGGAAGCTCTCGGGAGAGCTTTCCTCCTTTTGGTCCAAAGTGGAGCACGGTAGCTCCCAAACTGTTGTTCCCACCGAGCTCATCTACACCAGTTCGTCAGTGTTGCTCAGATGATGGATGCAGTGAAGCGGACACAGCCCTTCTAGAGCAGATGCAGTTACTGGTATAGAAAAGCATATATCACTGTTGTTGTGAACAGGAGAACTGAAGGGAGGACAACAGCCTTGTAATGTAATTGCCCTGTAATGAAATGGGCATCTCTTTTGCAACCTGTGTGCGTATGTGCTCAAAGTTGGCACCTCTTGAATAATCCTGATCTTTTGCTCCTATCGACGCATCTGCTCTGTGCATTAGAGCAGAGAGCAATTCGCTGAGCAACAGATTATTTTTGCTGTCTGATTTTAGAGCAGAAAAGGTGGACAGCTGAAAAGGAGACGTGTTCACGCACGTGGTTTTCCCATAGCATGAGAGGTACCTTTGGGAAGCAGCTCCCTCTCTATAGGCAAAGGTGCTTGGCTTCACCAGTTGGGAAGGGAATAGCCTTTCCTCATACAGCCTCCCAGGCAGTATTTTTGCAGCTGTACACTCCCTCCTGTACAGCCAGGCCGGTGAGAGGTGCAGGTGAGGTGGTCGTACGCTGCTGTGTCTCTTCAGGCTTGTGGCCCAAGCWTGTTGCATGTGAACCACAAGGGCTTGGCTGCCTCAGTATTAATCATCATATTTCTCCTCAGCATGGTCCTCCCACGTGGAACATCCACAGGGTTTTATTTCCAAATCACCTTACAGAAGTAATCACTGCATTATTTTTCCCCTCTTATTTTATGTTGCTCTTTTCCCACCCGCAGTGGATTTCGGTGTGAGTGCTCAGCTGGACAGGACAGTTGGCAGGAGAAACACTTTTATTGGAACTCCGTACTGGATGGCTCCAGAAGTTATTGCCTGTGATGAAAATCCAGATGCTACGTACGATTACAGAGTAAGAGAATCCTGTTCACAGAAAAAAACCTCCCCAACATACAAAACCCCTACATTTGCAGTATTAACGTCCATGAATGATAGCAGTTTTTGAGACTTCTTATGTTTTGTAGGAATAATATTATTTTGTGTAGGTATATTTTTATTACAGGTGTACAAAGCATGGGTCACTGCTAAATTGTGACCTTTAACAGCTGCCGTTACTTGTGTTGTCATAGCTTCGAGACATAAGTAGGACTTCAGTGTGCTGTAGGTGCTCAGAGAAGGCAAAAAAAGAGTTTAACTGGAAACGCTCGTGTTCTCAATTTCTATAATGATTGTACTTTAAATTGTGTTAGACTATGTCCCAGTTATTGTAGTAACCCAGAACAATGCATTTTAGGTGTTGCCTTAAATAGAACCACTGTCTGGAGAGCCAGTGAAGTACAGAAGGACCTCTTTAAACCGTGGCTATTCCTGATTTCAAGATGTATATACATGTTGATAAAAATTTATTCGTCGCAACATTTCTCAACAAAGATTGTTTTTTACATAGTTTGCTGCAAACCAAAGATTTAATTACTGCAAAACCGTAATTGGCTTGATGATATTTGCACTACCYTTAAGAATATTATGTATGTGTATTTAAAGTTAAATTTCTCTAGTGGAAGCATCCTGTAATCTTAAAAGTTCTTCTCAGCTTGCTTTAATGAAAGCAGAAGGGAAGAAAAAATGTGAAAATATGCTTTTTAAAAAATCTTCACTTAGACTAATGCAGTTGTTCCAACTTTTAACCAAGAAGGGCAACAAAGATATCAGAAAGCCTGGGATTAAGGCCTTACAATGAATTTTAGAGCTGAATATCAATTATATCAGTTTGCCGAGATTGATAGTGGTGTTAGCTATGAGTATGTTTGTGTATGTCTAAATCTATTTAAAAAAACCCAGGTTATTTGAATTGATGTTTTTGTACCTTTTGACTAAGATTTATCAGATTGATCCTATTTCTCATGATTTAATCAATTTTTTGCGTCCATCCGCTCATTGTACTAAAGGTAATGCTTTATATCTTTGCAGATGGAGTTATTAGGAAGGAAGGGCGGCTATTAAATGATCTAATAAAGGAGAAAAACTGTCTGCAATATTTATTAATGCAGTAGTGCTGTGAAAAATAACTCCTTCTGCCTCTGAAAACACCTGTTTATTGTTCCTGGTGGAGCTTGTAGGGCTTCTCCCCCAAAAAATTAGTGGTTGAAAGATTTTGTAAGATCATGAGGCTGTGCAGTTTAGCTTAAATGGCTGGACTGGACCAAAAGAAAAGTTTGCCTTGCTGGGTCTGAAAATGCGATCATTAGAAATGCTTCTCTGCATATAGTACAAGAAGAGTTTATTTGCTCATTAGTTTTGAGTAATTTTTTAGAAAGTCATTATTGTGACCAGAAATGAAGACTGCTTTGCTCAAGAACAGCTCTCTTTCAGCAGCCTCCTCCAGTGTTTTGCACCTTAAGCTGTGGCAGTCTCTGGAGTTGGTTCCTCGCCAGGACTTTTCCAGCTCTTGCCTGTGCGTGACCCTCCTGGCTCTCGCCCAGGCTGTCCCTACTCAGGGGTGCTGGCCAGAGGTGGTACCTTGAAAGGCTCCCCCTGAAGGACTCTTGGTCCCTAACGTTTAGGAACGTTTGCTTTGGCTCCAAGCAAACGTTCTTGCAGGTTTAGCAGTGATGGCTGTTCCCCTAGATAAAACTACTGTTTGATTACTGGGACTAGAAAAACGTTCAGGACTGGGTGTATTCCACTAATCTGTATTTGTTTATTTATTTTCTGGTTTAGACACTGAAAAAGACCTGCCAGGTTTGGTTTTTTTACCCCACAGTCTTCGTATCTCCATCTTTTGTTTGGGGAACGGGTACAGTGTTTTCTGTGAATCTACTATAGGGAAATGTTCAGTCCTTTGTAAATAAGGATTGAAAATTCTGTTGTTTCATAGACTTAACTTTGGGACCGATGTATTTTTCATTGTCCTAATGTGAATATATTTTTATGTGTTATTATAAAGGGTTGTTTGCATACTCTGTATGATTACGTGCATGCATTTGTGTATATATATGTATTATACGACAAGTAGGATTTTATGATACCCCTATGAAAAAAAAGTAGCTTATATTATTTAAATAGCCTTGGTATTTGGATTCAGTCTCACCTACAGGGCCTCTGTAAATAGTACTGTCTTACTGTCTGAATGGGTAAATCCACCTACTAACATATGGTCTCTCTCTTTTTATGCAGAGTGACCTTTGGTCATGCGGCATTACAGCCATAGAGATGGCAGAAGGAGCTCCCCGTAAGTGATACGTGTGCTTCTCCAGTGGGCTGATTAAGACTGAAACGTATACTTGGGAGATGCTGGTTGTAATCTAAGCCTAGTTTTGAGGTTTCTGAAAGTATCCTCATGTAATTTCGGTTCTCTTTGGTTTTGCCTGCCCTATAAATATAAAATCCCATAAATAGCAATGCTTTTGATAAAGATAGGATTGTGTTTAAGCACTACAGTGCAGACTGCAGTAATTTAATTTCTATAGCAGGAATATTTGGAAGCTAATTGAGCAGCAAACTTCCTTCCTATGGGTAGTATATTGTGTTTTGGAGTTGTGTCCCAGTTTGTGTATGGCCTGGCCTGGGATGCTGAAACCTCAGCCGGGGAGAGGTGCAGTGGGACCTCCAGAAATCTGACCTTAATGAAAAAAGCGTCTGTAGCAATTGTTTCTGTGTCGGCTTTCTGTCCGTCTGGGTAATGCTAATATTGCTTCTCCTTTTGTTTCCACTCATGGGTGGGCAGTGTTGATCTTCCTTAGCGGTGGCATGACTTAAACTGTAAATCCGTTTTCAACACAGATTATTGACCTTAATGCTCCCTGCTTGAGAATACTCATCAGTTGATGCGGGTATTTTTGAGACAGAAACCTGGAAACCAAAAATGCCCAACTTTTTACAGCTTATTTTCCCCTCACATACTTAGTCTTTCTGAATATCAAGGCAAACAGCAGATATGTTTGAGGAAGACAGAAGGATTTAAAAAGAAAAGAAATTAGGCATGATGTTTTGGCTTTCAGTGGTAATTTTTAAGAAAATCCATTTTGAACTAGCAACTGTGCTAACCCCCAACCCCTGGAGATCTGGAGGGGGTTGTATTTAAACCCCCTCTGGAGGTTTAAACTGGAGATCTGTATTTAAAAAATAACAGCCTAAGGTACCTAAGAGTGAGTTAATTCAATTTTTTTACACATAAACAACCACCACACCACAGCCCAGCTTGAAACCTCTGTCTTTGAAATAATCATGTTGAAATGAAGTATTGATATTTTCCTAGCTAAAAAATGGTCATCTCGTTATATCATTATAGCCACTGCCTGCTTTTTTGTTGTTGTTGTTGTTGTTGTTAATGTAAAATTTATAAATCGAAGAACAACACTCTTGTTTTGATTCATGTTTTAGGAGGTCTGATGGCTTGGTTTTTTTTTCCCCTCCTAATTGCACGTTTGCATGAATGCCCATGTGAGAGCTGCTCCCAGGACACCTCAGCCAGCGCTGTATTAACAGCGTTTGAGCTACCACTTGACCTCCTTTTTGCTGTACCTTTTTGTTCAGTGCATTGGGTTGCCTGGGTGGCTTTCAGTTAAAAGCTGTGTCTGTGGGTTTTGTAAGCCTGGAATTGGACAATAATATTTCTTCATTTCCAAACTGAAGCAGAGCTTGGCGTCTCTTTTTGTAAAAGCACAAAAGAGGTATTTGAGCAGTAAGCAAAGATGCAACGTAAATGCTGAACAGCTCTTGCCTTGGTCTGTCCTCTGGCATGTGAGCTCTGCCTCCTCTTTCAGCAACAGCTGAAGGGTCCATTTCTAAACTTGGTGGTCTGATGGGAGCCACAGGCATCCAAGGGGCTTCTCTGCCACGGTTGTGGCCCCTTATTTCTGCATCCAGAATCCTCTTCACATCAGTCCGTTTCTCCTGAATTTCTGTTGCATGGAAAACGTTACCTGTTCCTGCAGTGATCATTCAGGCTGAGACTGATGGTGCAAGAGGTCAAACATAGGAAGATGGTAAAAACAGAGGATTTGCTTCTAGCGTCTTTTCTTGGGCAGCCTCCCTCCCTGCTCCCTTGTTCCCCTGCGTTGGCTCTGCCGTGGTGCTTTTGCTCTGGAGCAGGAGGAAAGGCTGTCCTTAATGAACTCCCACTAAGCGTCTGCTGAAACCAAGGGTACTTCTTTTGACAAAAGTCGTAGGTTTGCRTTTCAGTTCTGCAGGGAATCCTTTTTTTGATATAGACCCTCCCATGCTTCAAAACCATCAGGCCTTGGAATAGAGAAAAGCTCCAAGCCTGGAGAAAAAAATGAGGCATCCTGCTTTAATTGCCTGCATAGTAGGCGAGGAGGGCAGGTGGAGTGAAGTTTGTTTGAAACAGTAACTGTGTCATTCTTCCCTTCTGCCATCATCTCCCAATATTTTATTGACCGGAACATAAGTTATATGACTTGGGGCTGGAGGAGGGCTGCACACAGATGTTCCCATCATGGTTGAATCTGAAGGTTAATAAATGCCTCGATCTCTTTCTCTTTTTGGGGCCACCCTTGGAATATTGAGCTGTGGAAATGTTGTCATTTGAGGCTAATTCCATTTAGTTGTGTTTCTGTCTGCATCTGCTGCACATGCGGTTGGGATGGTGGGAACGGTTGAGGAAGCTGAAGCTGTGGTATTGACAGAGAGCAACTAAGCCAACATCTATATGTTCCTGTTTGGTTTTGTTTTCTTTCCTTTAGCACTTTGTGACATGCATCCCATGAGGGCACTCTTTCTGATACCCAGGAACCCTCCCCCACGGTTAAAATCCAAGAAATGGTATGTATTAGTTAGATCTTGGTTGTAACCCTTTTTGTAGCATGATGTTTTCTTGTGTCTCATTGCATGCTGTTTTGTTACTGCTTCCACAGAACTGTAAAGCAATTTAAATTATCAAAAATCACTCTGTTATCTTCTGTGCCACTGAATCAAAGCATGAAATAAGAAGTGTGCGTTGTTTATTTAGTTCTGTTTGTCCCAGAGAAATTTGATCTTAAATTGTGTGAAAATAAAAACYAAGCTTTTTTTCTTGACAGAGCAGCATCTGTATTAAGGTGACAAATGGATCCATATTTTAAAAAATAAACTCCCGCAGCACTCTTAATATGCAGTATGTTTTCTCAGATGTATCATAACACAGAAACAGAACAGTACTATAGTGTTCTAGTTGCTAAGTTGAAAGGAGCTATTAAAACTAATGAAGGCTTTTACTATAATTATTGTAAACGATTGGAATTGAGTGTGCACTTCTTGCCAGCTGAGAAGAATCCATTAGTATCGGAGGATTTCCTCCCAGTTACTGGTTACAACTGGTGCATATGAAACAAAAATACTCCCTAGAAAGAGGTTTCGTATAGATTGAATGTGATCACAGGATGCTGTGATCCTGTCAAAATAATAAAGTGATTTGACTGCCTATTCAATATCAACGTAATATAAACTTGGCTTGCTTGCTGGGCTTGGTATTTGCCTGGATTGACTTATTTATGCACTTGTACTGTCAAGGCATCCCTCTCTTCTCTCACTTGCTTTCTGCATGTTAAAGGAATAGAGATGCATATCCAGTGTTTGCATAGGCCTTTCGTTAACCTTTTTATTTAGAATAATAACACTTAAGGCATGAGGAATTAAAAAAAAAAACCAGCAATTGAATTCAGCCTCTTAGATTACAGTAGGGAAGTGAAGCGATGGATGGAAACAGTTCTTTTTACACTTAACCATGTAGTGGAGGTGTTTGTCGCCCAAGCATGGGAGCAGGTGAGAGCATCTAGCAATCAAAGAGTGACTCTGGCCAAAGCCAGTGCTGCTGTGACTCAACTGTTTTGATAGTGTGCTCAGTGGCAGGTTATAAGAAAATAGGCCAAATGATGAAAAATGCAGTTTTGAGTATTTCCATTATTGGCATTTTTCAAGGTGGCTTGTTTGGTGACTTCCATTTGGAGAGGTCCTCTTTCAAGAGTTCAGATGAAGTGCAAATCTAGGAAGGTGGTGCTCCAGCTTAGCTAACTGCCATACCCTGTCACTTTATGCAGTGTGCAGGAGGAGCTCAGTTTGGTTCATGCCCTTAAATTGCATCAGTGAGAATTTGACCCCAGGTGTCTGTGTTGAACAGACAACACTGTTCGACATCTGCCTGTTGTTCGATGAGGATTTTTGTGTGTGGCTCTTCAGGTGAAAAATAAAATAATCTTAAATTCTCAGAGACCTATCTCAGTGAGGCCAGGTGTGTACAAAAGCAGCACGGTGCTGCTTGTGTCAGGGGAATGTTGGCCGCAGTTCTTGCGGCTTTCGGTACGGCTGTTCTGTAGACGTGCCTTTAGATAGCATGGGCAGGTGGAGACACACCAGAGGTGCCCTGCCCGTGCTCCAAGCAAGCTGGATGCTACCCAGCTCTGGTCCAGAAGTAGCAGAGCTGGGTTTGCGTGATTTGCCTTCACTAATAGATCCTGCCTTTCAGGGCAATTATGCCTGTGAAAGAGGGCACATTACTGTGAGGCCGTGCCTAAGCACTGCAGGTATGTTGGTATCGCCCTGTGTCCATCCGGCCCCGTGCTCAGCTGGAGCACACTCAGCTCTGTTTAGGAGGCACACTTGCAGACAGCACTTGTACCATCCTCTGGGACGTGATGCTCTTTGAGGAAAGGAATTAGACTTTGAGGAAGAACAGAAAAAATGTTTGAGCTGAGTTTTACCTGTGATCTTGTTTTGTTTTGTTTTTTTTCCCTCCCTGCTTTCTCAGGTCAAAGAAGTTTTTCAGCTTTATAGAAGGTTGTCTAGTGAAGAATTACATGCAGCGACCTTCTACAGAACAACTCTTGAAACATCCCTTTATACGTGACCAACCAAATGAAAGGCAAGTCCGAATCCAGCTTAAGGACCATATAGACAGGACCAGGAAGAAGCGAGGAGAGAAAGGTATGCAGCTTCTAAAAATCAAGTATTGCAGCTTGTTAAAAATACATATTTTTGTCCTGCTTTGCATTCTAAATCCCCACCCCTAGAAAAGCTCCAAACAACCCAAACCCTTGAAAGGTTCTTTTTTAATTCATATTTTGACTATCAGGAGGCTCTTAGGTTTTGTTCTGTCCTCTACAGAGAAAGTATCATTTTCAAGTGTCTTATTTTCAGGTAAGTTAAATTTACTCACTTCTGGGCCACTGCCTTCTCCATATAAGCATTAAACAGTATTTAGGAGGATATTGACATATATGCCTTTCCCTTTTTTGGTCTGTGGTAGGTTCATTCCTGGAATGGTGCCATAAATCAGACTCGCAGGAAATAACCCATCACAAAAGCTATGAAGCAAATGTCTCGGGCAGCCTGTTCTCTTTATTCAGGTGGTGCCGAGGTTCTCCAGGTGTCTTGTCTTACATGTAAAACCTGGTGGTGTTCAGGGAATTTGCTGAAAGTCTGCTGCAAAGCACTGTGCTGCTTTACAAGTGTGGGAAGATGGGTTTGTACACGTAGAATGAGTTAGATCTCCTCACTGAAGGGGATAGGAGCCGGTTCACTAAGGTGCTACTGCAACTCCCCACTGTCCTGAAGTTAAAGATAAGCACTATCCAGGCCTTTGTTTCTTTCCCTTAGATGAGACAGAGTATGAATATAGTGGAAGTGAGGAAGAAGAGGAGGAAGTGCCTGAACAAGAAGGAGAGCCAAGGTAATAATTGCTTTTGGGAGGGCTCTGGGCTGCCCATGCCAAGTAAGTCTAAAGGTCTGTGACTATAAATCAGAAGGATGCTAAATTTCTGTCTCTTATTAAGTGCACACACAAGCCACACAAACCACCCAAAGGGTTTGGATACCTATTCTATGACTGCTAAAGGTTTTAAAGCTCCCCCTCATATGGCTTAGAGCCAGTGAGCTCTGGATGGAGGGATATTTATGGCAAATATGATTGGTCAAGGGCTCCACAGTGTCAGAGTTGGTCCTTATTTTGCTTGGCCTCATTTCACGCCTTCCACTGAGAGCGTGTATTTGACATGCATCCAGTGTCTTCGTTCCGAAAGAAACGAGATTAAAATTTAACATCGTGCTATATTTTATTAATGTTCCCCTGCTTTGGAGAAGGTATTTAATGGCCCATCAGGCTTTATTGTATGGCAGGCTTTAACTTCCTCTTGTTGCAGTTCCATTGTCAATGTGCCTGGAGAATCAACCCTCCGACGTGATTTCCTGAGACTACAGCAGGAAAACAAGGAACGGTCCGAGGCCCTTCGGAGACAGCAGCTGCTGCAGGAGCAGCAGCTCCGCGAGCAGGAGGAGTACAAGAGGCAGCTGCTGGCGGAGAGGCAGAAGCGCATCGAGCAGCAGAAGGAGCAAAGGAGGCGGCTAGAAGAGGTAGCGACAGGAGGCTGGAGCAAAAAAGCCCCTCTTCCACTTGTGTTTCCCATTCTTGCACCCATTTAAAGAAAGTTCCCTGTAGCCCCAGCACATCTCAGGAAAGAAAACAACATGTGCAAATCCACTGGCAAACGTAGAGCAAAGCACTTAAATCCATGTCTGGCTACTTGGATATGAGCTATCTTCCAGAGCATTTGAATACCCAGCAGCTCCTAAGGAGGCAACAGGAGCCAAAGCTGGGTTGTTTGAAGGTATTTGGGGGGAGGCTGTGTCTTGGTCTCGGTTCCAAAGAAGAGGCAACATGTCTAGACTTTAGGTAGCTGTAGAGAAGGGGAGACATTAATTATTCACAGATGGATCTTTTTCTCAAGATTACTTTATTTGGGGCCATGACATGCTTCAAATTTCCCTTTAAAGCTTTCTCAAACATCTGTGTTTGGCACTCATTCATGGTAGGTAGAAGCCTACTTTTTTATGTATTATTCTCTCATGCATAGTAGCGTGATGACTAAAAGCCACCTAGATTTATAAATATGGTTTATAAATCAGTGGTAAAATTATGATTCTGCAAAAATTACAGATATGTAAATCATACTTTTGTGATATGGTAAGTATGCAATTTGCATACCCTACCCGAAGATAGAAGAAAATGAATGTACATGTACTATATTGTTCTGTCATACTTTTCACCACCTAAGATCTCATGTGCGTTTATATATATGTAGATGGAATATGCAGTGTGAGCTTCAGAGGATTTCAAAACAGCTCTTCAGGCCGGAGCTGGGTATGACACAGAGCTGCAGTGAAACCAATCCTCTGGCTCCTCAGGAAGTGCAGGGTCAAATTCCAGTCGTCCTTAAATGACCTCTTGCTTGAGTCGCTGTTTCAACTGTTCACTTAGAGATGATGGAAAAACTACACCCAGTCTGATTTTCCAAATCCTGGTAATGTTTAACGAGGACGCAACCAGGACCAAATGTTGATTTGCATCCCGTGACATGTTTACATAACAAATAATACAAAATTCCAAATGGCTTTTCAGGTCACATTATGCTCCTTATCCCTCTTTTTCAATGTGCAAGTGAGTTTAGTGCTGCTGTAAGGAGGGATTGGTAGCAAAGACTCAGCCACACATGAAGCCAGGAGGAGGGACAAGGGGGAGGCCTATAAACTCCATTTCTCTTCTGTTTCTGCCCCACCCTTCTGAGATGGCCAATATAAACATCGTAGCTCTTCCAACTGTTTTTAGACTCTGGCTCTGTAGCGATTTTGTGGGGTGAGCAGATAATAAAAAGAGGCTAGGAAAACATGAAAATAAAATATTATATTGATATCGTCAAAGGTGGGCAAAAGTTGAGACACTGCTTAGCCTCTAAAATTTTTCTTAGTATGATAGTCAATGAGTTCTTTTAAATGCCCCTTTAATCTCTAAGGTTCTGCAGGCGGTACTTTTTTGGCAAGAAGAGGGGTTATGATTAAATTATCTAGGTCATTTAACTTTAGTATAATGAGTGCAACCTTAAAATCTGGAATTTTTTTTTTAAATAAAGGAGATGCTGCTGCTAGTAATGGAAACAAAGCAACGCTCCTCTTTGCTGCACAGGATTGAACTTTTTGGGGATGTTGCAGAAATCATAATTTAATGAGCAATTAAAAAGAAAAGGCAGTTACCTGAAAGTTATGTTTAATCAGTCCTGCTTTTTAAAATACAAAACAGAACTAACAACTTTAGCAACCACAAGACGGCATATAATGTAGGTTGATGTATTACTGAATAAGGTTACACAGTAAACCATGTAAAGTTTGTAAGAGAAAAGCTTTTACCTTTTATTGAGTCTATAACCTGAGCCTGGTTCCCTTAGAAACATAAATATGAATGATGAGCTATAAAGGTTTCCTTTTGCAGGTGATGGGGCAGGCATATTGTTCTTAAAGTGAATTAAAAAAAAGGCTCACACTGAGTTTTCAAAAAAACCCACTTAGTTTGTTGGATCTTGTGTTGGAAAAATGTATGATCCCAAGTGATTTTTAACAAAACAACAGCGAAAACAAGCTCTTTAAGATGGGGGAAGGGTGGTAGACACATATTTAGATAAACATCAGTGCTGTGACACAATTGAAGGCCAAAATATTGAAATGTTGTCACTTTGTCCTTAACTCACCCCCCTGTTTTGATGAAGCCAGTAAACAATGAAAAACTTGGTAATGCGAGTTAAGATTGGTGTCAGGCACTGAATCTCTGGGCTTCCATCAGTTTGTTGACATTTTACCAAGCCTTGCTTTCTTGTCATTTTTCCTTGTATAGAGTAAGTGTGTGTTTGGGTATACCTGTCTGACATTCTTTGGGAAGAATTTTATGCATTAGATAATTTTCCTGGACAAGTTGCTTATACTTCCTCCCCTTCTCGCCCCCCCCAGCTTCCTAAATTAAAATTGAGGGCTTGTTCTTACAATGCTGGCACAGAGCCTAGACAGTTTTGACTGAGACTGCAACAGGAACGGTGTTTAGGACATCTGCCAAAAACTGTAATTCTCAACAGTATTAGAGAAAAAATTACTTTTTAAAAGGCATATAGGTGACTTCTAAAACTTGTTGCAGGAACCTTATTATTTGTGTATTACTTAGGAGGTGGAAATGATATATGGTCAAAGTGCAGAAAATTACCTGAAACATTTTGGGAAGGGGATTGCTTGTCCTCCCCCACCCCCCTTAAAAAGCATATAAAGATTAGTTGCATAAATATCAGCTATATGTCATATAAGCGTTTAGATGGTTAAAACAAGAAATCTGAGCTGTTCCAGGCTGTTTTAACATGGGTCTATGTTTCTGTTCAGCAACATGGAGACACCAGTGCTCAGTGTGACGGGTATGGAAAGGCATTTGAATTTGTGCTTCGCAAAACTGAGTCTGGTTTGGGAAATTCAGAATTGGCCATGGTGGAATCCCATTCTGTGTGGACCTCCACAGTTCAGGATAACTTCTTCAAGTGATGTTTCTGTCCCTGATTATGAGAACCTAAGATGGATGTTTTTGAAGTGGTAGGTTACAGCTCCATTGGCAAGTAGTACAGTCCAGTAGAAGCAGATTTGTGGAGCACAATAATTAAAGTGCTGAGACCCAAAGACTTCACCCCATGTGTTTGAAGACAGGAGGAGCTCCTTTGGATTAGCTGAGGTCTAGACTGCGTGCCTGCTTGTGGTTGGAGTGCATCTGCCTTTTTAATTGCATCCAAAAGGAGTGGTTGGCACTCCAAGACATCTTCAAAATATGAAACAAAACCTGGTAAGTGGAGATGATTGGATGATTCACTTCAAAAGAGCACTCCTGATCTGAACCAAGATGCTAATGTAGGTGTACCTGCAGGCGATTTTTGCCAGGGCTTTGTTTCTTTCACAGAAGGGGAGATTATTCATATCTACTTAATTTGAATTGCTTGCAGTTTGGATTGGTACTGAGTAAGAAGTTCTACTTCTGCTTTACCTCTAGTGTGGGCAAAGCAAAAGTCTCTTTATTAATCTTTCCAATCCTCTTCCTAAGCTGATACCATGCTACCTAATTCTTTGTGAAGGAAATCATTAATATATGTATTTATCAACCTTCATCTGAATAAGACAGAGTAATAATATTTTATTAATATAAAATTAGAGGATCTATATTTATCTTCAGCATTTCACTGTATGAAGGAGGTCCTGAATTCGTTGGTATACACCAACTGCATGTGTAGTTGCATTGCCCCCTCCTGGTAAATCATGCTCTACTGCATGATCTTCCAGTTTGGAGATGTTGGGTACCATTATGAGATCATCATTAATGCACCCTGAAACTGGACAAGGAGACAGAGTATTGACACTGTATTTTTTGTATGGTTTTTTTTGTTGTTGTTGGCGTAGTAAATGCCAATTTTGTGAAATGCAGAAATTTCAGGCAGTATGGGCTCTGTCAAAATTCTGTTTTGACATCTCTGAAATTTCTTTGAAGAGTTCCTGCCCTTACCTTCTGGTTAGAAGTTAGCTCCTTGAAAATAAGCTTTTCATCTGACATGTGCAAGAAAGTTGGTAATACCCTATCCAACTAGAGGAGATCTGGATATGCATCCATAATTTCAGGGAATTGAGATCTATATCTGCTATCTGTTGGGCATGTACAGGAACAGTGTTTTACATCAGACCTTTTTTGTAGTGTGTGGTAAGAATTACAGTATCTAACAATCACACTTATTAAATTCAGAAGTTGAAGTTTTAGAAACAGAGCACGATGACCAGGGCTTTAGTGTGTCCTCGTGGAAGTGTCAGGAAGGTGACCTTGTGCCAAGAGAAAGATGGTAGGACGTCAGCTAAAGGGCTGCTTCTGAAGCCAGCTTGTGTCAGTGACGACTTGTCACCAACCAGCTTTGCCATCGCTTTGACAAGATGTAGACTAGGAACCGAGAGATGCTTGTCACTGTAAGTTTCCTTTCCCTGGGCTCGTTAAAAGTAAATTCCACTTTGTTAGCAGCCAGTAGTTTGATGGGCAAGGTTTCAAAGGCCATGTGCAAAGGAAGTGAAACCTTTCTCTTATGGCTAGGGCTGGGAATAAGTGGATCCTGCGGGGTGTTTCTGTGGGCTCTTGCGGTGCCGAGTGCCTCCCTTCCCACCCGCCTGGCAAGGGGCTGAGGCGGTATCTRATGGGAAGGCAGAAGCAATGCCGAGAAACCCCATCTCTCTGTGTACTTCGGCGTGTAGACAATAGCACATTTGTGCTTTGGAGATCTGACTCAAATGCACACTGGTGGCAGAGAATCTTTCTTTTTTTTTTTTTCCTTCTCCTTCTTCTTTCTGGGTAACAAATATCTACTATCAGTGCTGAGCTAGCAATCTGGCTGCCTTTTAACAGCTGATTTTGTTTGTTTCATGATGCCATTAACAATCAGCTCTCTTAGTCAATTTGTAACTTATTTTTCTCATATTAAGTTCAGTTATTTATAATTATTGCTGAATACTTCTCCATTGGTTCAAGAAGCGATGAATTTGTTTCATCGAAAGACTTAAGCTCTGCCCGTCGTCCTTGTAGTGAGAATGATGCCATCCCAAGATCTGCGATATAGCCATTTAACAATGTCAACACAATATTGTTAGACAGACAGGCTTCATATGTTTAAGAAGTGTTTGAGTTGATAAATGTGCATATTAACCAGTCAGCAGTGTGCTGTCTCTTGCATCCTCAGGGCAACAGAATTGTTGTACTTCACATCTTAGTTTTCTTAAACAAAGAGCCTGTCAGACTTGATTAGCCAAGAGGCACCTGAATATATTGACTTAAGTATAGAAATTGTTTGACACAGATGCGTATATTCAGAAGTAAAAGTGCCTACTTAATCCTTTTACAGTGCTTAAAAAAATGAAGGAGGGGAAGCAGGGAAACCTATGAAATGCACCGCGTGCCGTAGCTGCCTTGCAGCACTTCTGCCGTTTTTGTATCTACATTCATTGAAGAGAGCTTGCTTAAGCAAGAGAGAAAAGGCTGGTAGATGCATTTACTTAGGAGAGGAGATGCAAGAGCGAGGAAGCTGTGTTTCTGAGAAGATACAGAAAATGTGGGGGAGAAAAGAGCTTATGTCTTGTGGCACGGGAAGGTGGTAGTGAGCCCAGGATGATGCTATGGGCCAGGAAGGAAGATGTCATAGTTACAGAGTGGGTGTATTTGAACAGCGGTCTTGGAGAAAGTTGTGTATTTCCCAAAACTGCAGCTAGGTAAAGAGAATCGGAAAGCAGCCTGTTTTATTTAAGTACTACTAATTCTTAACCGCTTTCCTCCCCCCCCCCCCCCAATGATTTTTCTCCACTGTCATGTCAGTATTGATTCCCGAAGTTGGAAGTTGTTGAGCTTTCACTTGCTTCATAGTCATGTAGGGTAATGTGATGTGCCAAGAAGAGAAGTCTCATCCCGCGAAGTAACAGAGGGAGTGTAGGTTGGCCTTTGCTTGTTCAGTTGAGCACAACTATGAAATGTACACCAATAACTGTGAATTTGTGAACCCCAATAAAAGCTTAATCTGAGTGCTCTTACAAGACTACTTGGGGTGCCTTAAGATTGGCACATTTGTGGCAGCTTTGCTTCAACAAAAAAACTGATGATAGTATTAACCTAAATGTGAAAAGGAATAACCAATATAAGTTTTCATTTTGTTCTTGGGATTAACTTTGAGTGTGCTTTTTTTGGTTTAAATTTCTTCTATAATTTTTTAGCATATTGTAGAAATCTATAATGGAAGTAAATGTAGAGGTATTTCCAGTTGATGGTCGAACAGGAGACAGCTGGGTCTTCTGACACTTAGGCAGTTGTGGGTGGCTGCCTGGGATTTCAAGGTAGGTGGAGTAACTGGATGCTTCTGTAGAAGTGCAGGAAGAGTTGGTCACGACTGTATGGGCATTGAAAATGTCTCTTCTGAAGCCATACATGGTGCTCTGTAGACATAAATGAGTCAGTTCATGCTTTCTAGAGCTGTTTTCCAGGTTCTTTTCAGACTTGAGCAAACTTAGCAGCACCAGTTTGCATTTGGGTCATGCATGGAAGCTTATCTGTGTAAGTGTAAAAGCCTAGCTCAGCTGTTTTTCCTCTTTTACATATAGGTGCTTTTGATGTTCTGGGAGGGGCTGAGGTGCTGTTGGTCAGCCTTCCTTCTCTCTTAGGCAAAGTTTTGGGCAGTGCATTAAATTGAGCTTGGTTGTTGGGCCAACACCACCAAATTCTTAGCAGACCATGAATTGTGTTAAGAGAGAAGCTGCTTACCAAAAGCTCAGATAGTTGTCATTTGAGTTTTAGCTGATTCAGTGGGGCTGATAATTCCCTTTTGGCAACATTTAGGTAATGTGTTGAAGTCAAGAAAATTGTCACTCTGATTAAGATTTGAGTTGAACAGTTGTTCAAAGATGGAGATTTCAGTGTGAGACTCTCTTGAAGAGCAGCAGTGAGCTTCCACACCTTGATTTTCAGGAATATGGTACGTGACTTTGTGTGTGTGTATGAAGAAACCTGAGAGAGTAAGCAAGGCTGCTTTTAGGGCTAGTTGTGTGCTGGGTATGAGTTAGTTTCCTGGTGGAACACTTGCATAAAATGTTCTGTCACTCAGTTGCAGAGCTTGCCAGTCCTGGTAAATCCCTCTCTTCACAGTAGAAAACAACCCCACCTCTTTCTTTGATAACAACAAAAGTAAAACTTTGTGGTTTCCTTTCCCTTTTTGTAGCAACAAAGAAGAGAACGGGAAGCTCGAAGGCAACAAGAGCGTGAGCAAAGGCGGAGAGAACAGGAAGAAAAAAGACGTCTGGAAGAAATGGAGAGGAGGCGTAAGGAAGAGGAAGAGAGAAGAAGAGCAGAGGAAGAAAAGAGGAGGGTAGAAAGGGAGCAGGTGAGTCCATGATACAGATATATGCGCAATAGGTTTGTTTCTTCTAAATTCTAATTTACTTTTTTTAAAATCAGTAAGCCTAAAGCAGCTTAGAGGCAACCTAACGCTGACCCTTTCATCTTTGTTGTCTCTGACAGCAAACGCACTAACATAGAACGTAGGGCTTTATGGAAAATTCTGGCAGCCTCAATATTCCTTCAGAAAAAGAAGTCTTGTTGCGGTATTCATTCTAAATTCAGCTCGTGCCCCTGGGCGTGACTAAAATCCATCAGAATTGGCGAAATCATCACTGAGGCTGAAAATCGTTTCTAGGCTTGTCTTGCTGGATCAGTGGTTCTTGCAGGACATGCCCCTGTTCCGAAGGCCTCCCAGAGAAGGGCAGCTCTGTTGCGTGTCAGCTTCTGGCACCCAGAATTGGTCAGAGACTCGTCATAAACTTTGAATATTCTGAATTTGAGATGGAACCTTTGAGCTGCAGAGGGTTTTCCTTCCTAAAACTTAAATATGCAATCTTTCTCTCTTACTCTGTCTATTTAAAATCAGCTCTAACAATGTATGTCAGTTCAGGCAGCAACTATACCTTAAGTTGTGTCAGTGTGCCCTTAATATATTGAAAGTACAGGTGAGAAACCTTTTAAACTCTGAAATTCAGCTGCTGTATTTATGCATGAAATCTGCATGTTTTAAAATCCTTTAAAAACTTTAATCAGGGTGATAATCAGGGTAATAATTACTGTGCATGTACTGCAAAATACTGATCCCAAATAAAGGGCCAAAACTACTGTCCTGGAGGCTGATTGTAAATTTCCCATTAACTTCAGGAATGCTGGTTTTGGCCTGATATACCTTAATTTTTTTCTTACGTAAAGTCATTGTATTTGAGATCATTGATGATCGTGTTACGGGGGAACTTTATTGTGTTGGTATATATTTCGAGGATTTTTGAGTCAAAAGGAGAGAAACTAACCAATGGGAATAAATATATGGAAAATCTCTAATTACAGCACAGCAATTTGCTTTTGGGCAGACACCGGGTATTCCCCCAGCTGCTTTTTAAACTGTTGAAATGCTAATTACGCACAGTGCCAATAATGACAAATGGTTAATTGATGTGGCCAAGCTGAACCACTCTGAATTTTTTTTTTTTTTTTTTAGAATAAAAGACATGTCCCCTCTTAGAATTTTTGTTAACCCAAATTATGGCTCAGCCAATGTGCGTAACAACAGTATAGTGTATCTCATTAGTCTGTCACAAGACTTTCTATAGCTCCCATCGCTGATCCATTAATTTCTTTATGCATACACTGTAAATGTGTGCGTGTGCTTGTGTGTGTGCGCATGCACATGTTACATACTTCCATTAATTGCATGATAGGATGTTACCAGCTTGGGTTTGGTGCTTCAGAATTAGAGTTCTTCTAGGGGGTCAGGCGAAGCAGCGGGTAAACCTCTCGACCTGTTGAGGCTGCAGGTGAAGAGATGGCTAGATCAGAAGAGCAAGCGAGTTTGGTCTAATATCTGTTTCCTGGTGGATGTTTGTTTGTGTCATAACCATCGCATAATTCAGCAAGGCTGGCAGTGTCTGCTCAGGAGAAGCTTCTGGTGAGGGCGGCAGGGGAGATGGCAGGGCAGGTCCCAACTGCACTAGGCAGAGCCCCTCTGGAGGAGCTTGCTCCAGGCCTGCCTACACTAAGCGTGGCTCTAGCTGTTGCTAACAGTTCATTGCACCAGTGCAACAAACTAATGTTTAATACAACTTGCATGTGACTTTGTGTTGGCTGTGTTGAGTCAGACTTGCTGTGTTTTAACTTTCCAAAACCTTCAAGTGCATTTTGCTGCTTCTTGAAACCACTTCCAAAATACGTAAACAAGCTCTGGCCCGTGCCGGCAACATTTGCAGGAGGCCAAATTTCAGAATGGAAGGGGCCAAAATCTGATGCTCAGGAGGCAGGGCTTCCTAAATTATTCTGCAGGCACTAATCCATCCTGAAGTGCGTTTCTCGTTAAAGCTGAACTGGGGAAGTAGCGTGTGGTGTTCCACCCAGGGGGTTCTGATGCATTCCTTTCGAATAAATTTATTGCTGGGTAATTTCTATGTGACAGGAGTATATCAGGCGACAGCTAGAAGAGGAGCAGCGGCACTTGGAAATTCTACAGCAGCAGCTGCTCCAGGAGCAGGCCATGTTACTGGTAAAGCACTGTATCTGTTTTGTTCAGTAGCTATAGGATCCATTTATCCGGTCAGTCCTAGGCTTCCCTCAGTCGGGCACAGCTGCACTGACAGTGTAACAACAAAGGAGCTTGATTAAAAGGCCATTTATGCTAGCGTTGTGGGCTGACAGGCACATATGAGAAGTGATGTATGGTCACACTGCTTTCTGGGCAGTAAGAGGAGGCTTTATGTTAAAGTGGAACAGTTCTGGTGTGGTGGTCGAGTTTCTGAACAGACCTTGGCGTTCAGTGACAAACTAGAGTGCTTATGTTGCAGATCAAAAGCACGCATGATATGTAAATCCACCCTGGGATACAATGGCCTAGTGTTGGTCTAAATCATTGTTTTATGAACTTTACACTGGATTTAGTATAAATAACTCTTTTTTTTTTTTCCTTTAATAAAAATCAGTTTTGACATAACTCTCCAATCACGTCAAGCTTAGTAGTACACTCTCAACTTTCCCAACACGAGACACATGCCATATTGGTCTAACTTAGCTCTTGGTTACACTTTAACAATGAAATAAACAAACAAACAAACAAAAGCAACAACAACCAGAAAGGTGCATTTTTAACGGGATGGATAGGGACACATCCACCAAACAGTCAATGTCATGCCTTGAATTACTCACGCGTTCTCTCAAAGGAATACAGATGGCGAGAGATGGAGGAACACCGACAGGCAGAGCGACTCCAGCGCCAGCTGCAGCAGGAGCAAGCCTACCTCCTGTCGCTGCAGCATGATCACAGGCGGCAGCAGCAGCAGCAACAGCAGCAACAGCAGCAGCAGCAGCAAGAAAGAAATAAACAAAGCTATCATACCCCTGAGCCAAAATCCCATTATGAGCCTGCTGAAAGAGCACGTGAGGTAAGTCCTGCTTGTGGGCAGGAATCTGCTACCTGCTCCTCTGCCCCTGCCTGTTGGCATCATCGTGACTGTGATTCTGCTGTAGTACAGTCAGAGGCCAGAGTGCCACTCATAAGGGGCAGGATATTTTAAAAAGTTGGCCGCTGGTTTCGAAACCCGAGGGATACTTCTGAGTACTTCTGCTGCAATCATTGGAGTTCAGAGTTTTGACGTATAAAGGGTAGAAAGAAATTCTGGAAGGCTGCAGGCTGAGGGGACCTGATTTTGGAAGCATCACGTCAGGAAGTTAATATCATCTGCACTTCATCAGACGTGTTTTCATAGGAAGCATTGGTGCAGCTGGTGATCTGTGTCTCTAGCAAGTACTGGCGATTAGAAGTTGGGAAGCAATTGGAAAGCACGAACCTATGAGGGATGCTTGCATACAGCACCTTTTTGCACATTTGGTGCTTTAGCCCATGCTCTTGGAAATAGCCTTCTCATGAACACAAACACGAATTTCATTAGTTTCATTTTTGAAGTGTTAAGTATTCTCTTTTGAGATCACGTCCTGCTCTTACGAAACTCTGTGGTGCTGCCTTCTTGGACTTTGGGCACTCACAAATTGATCTGAAATCATCAGAGTGCTATTTGTTTGAGTGAGTGGTCCCCTGTCTTCACTGGTCCACGGGTAACATTGCTAAACAAGTAAATGCCTCTGATGCATACTTGGCTCTCTTTCAGCAGTCTTATTCTTATGTTTCCCTGGAGCACCATACTGCCCACAAACCACTAGACTGGGCAATACTGGTCAGAGCTCTTAATGGCATTCATCACCAGCATGTGGGAACTAGGTAAATAGATTTTGGAACAAGAACAAAAAATCCTTGGGGCTGTTGAACATGATAAAATAGCTTTCAGTCCACCTTCGTCCAGTAGCACTTCATTGCCTTTGAAGTATTGCTGTTTGGGCTCGATGAGCACAAACGCATTTTCTTGTAGATGCTATTGTCCAAGTTCTTCATAAACCATGTTTGTGCTATCTCATCCATTCCTCTTGGTGATTGAAGTATCTGGTACGTGTCTCTCTCCTGGAAGAAGTTCAGACTTGTCCAGTATATGTGGTGGTGCAGGCATGGAACCAGCCCTCTTGTCCTTGTTCCTGGCCCGCCTCGGTGAAAGCACAGTGCCAGTCCAGCACTCCTGTCCAATCTGAAGGCTAGCTTTGGAGGGATGCAGAATCGTCTCTGTTCCTCGTCTCCCATTTTCCTTTCAGAGTTGAAAAGCAGAGAAACTCCTGAAGATTCAAAGTGTTACATCCTTTAGCAAAACCACTGACTCTGCTATTTTTCTGTCGTGGTCTTTTTCTTTTGTGATTGCTCTAGCTAGGAGTAAAGTGAAGGCACAGAAAAATTGTGCTAGCAGTCAGATATTCCCTGAGATTGTTGTGTACGTGTGGTAGAAGTATAGCCATGATATCTCGGTGCCTGGCAGTGGGAGCAACACCAGTTAATCTTAAAAGCAGGCATTAACTCTCATGTCATTCTTGACATTGGAGTTGGAGAGCGAGTATTCTGTGCCTCATACTTTCAGGTATGCTGCTCTCCAGAGAAAGTCTCCATCTATGGAGATGCTGACCATCAGGGTGATAAGCCAAAGTGGACTAACTTTCCTGGGATTAGGGTTTTCTTCCCCATTCCAGTGGCAATGAGGATATAAGGAAAAGGACTTCTAAGACTGGCTCTGGGATACAGGGGAGGATATTAGAGCAAGAAATGAGACTTAATACTGTTTTCTGTTCCAGACACTCAGATGACTGGAACAGGGCCTGTTTCTATCCAGGGATGCACTGGCTGTCTCCTTCCCACTTGTTGCCTGGTTTTAAGGACCTGTGGCTCATGCAGTTTGTGTGCTTCGTGGAGGAAACCTCCTATCATCTACAGCTAGAGACATGAAAGCCTGTTCCTTCAGACAGAAAGACTTGGGGCTTTTCCTTGTTCTATTCATAACAAGGAGTCTGGCCTGTTTTTTAAACTTTAAAGGATGGCTCTGTGAAGTTGAACACAGTGGTGAAAATGATTGTATGGTGAAGTTGCTTGCCTCCATTATTGTTGTATTTCCCAAGACATGGTGTATTTTGTGTAGACCTGGCAGAAGCTTGTCTGCTTGTTCCCATAGGCAAACTGTTACTGTCCTCAAATTTTGGAAAGCAGAGGCAGGTTGGGTTTGTAAAGCAGCCCAGCTAAGGAATCCTGGAGACTTGCCTCTGTCTTCTGACATGGGTATATGAACAGCCAGTCTCTCCACCATCACTGCTAGGGAACAATCAGGAAACCACCCCAATACTGGTTTTGTGCTCCAGGCACAAGGGTTAAAGCAAATCTTGTGAGCAGAATCTCAACAACTGAAATCAGCCCCAGCTGCCAGTTTGATCTTTCTTCGACGCTTTGATAAAGTGCTGGGAGTTTAGCTTTCCTCAGTGGCAGCTCCCCTGGCAGAAGTGCACACGCTGCCCTGATTCCAGCAACAGGCCGTCTGAAGAAGTGGGAGGATATTTTCTTTCTGCCTGGAGCCTCCCTCCATCTCTTGCCCTTCGTACCTCTCGCTTTGTTCGCAATGCTGCGGCCTTGGAAGAGGCGATGTTTCTGCACGGGGACCTTGCTTGATGTTCTTTTGAGGACTGAGCACTTTCTGACTTAGTCTTCCCCTCAACAAGCTCTTGAGATTAGAGTACAATCACTTCTGCACCTCCCTGAGAACCAGAAACAAGTTGCTGGCACTGTTCTCTGCAGCCTTTGAGGTCGTGTTGGGACTATCTGATAAAAGAGAGGATGACCAGTCCTACAATTTTGTAGCTAAAGCTGAACAGCCTGCAGTGTTACTAGGTAGAGAAGTCTTGCATTGCCGAAAAGACAAGCACAGGAAAGCAGATAATCAAATAACATTTGTTGAGTAAGGTGGGTAACTACAGTAAGGGATAGCAATGGGAAATGTACTTTTATATTGTAAAGTTGTTTTTGTTTTCATATATCCTTTTTGTTGTCTGTGAGGAAAATACTGATGCATAGTAACTAGTCTAGGCAGAAAGGGGCCCCATAATGGTCTTTCATCATACCACTTCACATCTTACTGCCTGCTGTATCCTCTCTTCCTAGTATGGATTTTCCATATTGGCATACTTGCCACTTCGGTGTAGTTCACTCTGTGTTCTACCGTGCTGGTGAAAGCGGTAGGGAAAAAATCGTGCCAAGCCCCAAATGTATTTGGTTTCTTTATGATAAAGGAAAGGTGGTACTCACCTTCATATTTCTACTGTAATGGTTTTATTGACTCCAAGCTTAACTAACCTCCATTTATTTTGGCTTAGGTGGAGGAGAGATTTAGAAAAACTAATCAGGGCTCCCCCGAAGCACAGTCTAAGCAGATGGGCAAAGTGTTGGAGCCACCAGTGCCTTCAAGATCAGAGTCCTTTTCCAATGGAAACTCAGAACCTGTTCAGCCTGCCCTGCAGAGGCCGATGGAGCCCCAGGTAAGTGCCCAGGAAAATCTTGGTGAGCCTGGAGGAAATTCAGAAGTCCCAACATGTTTCCTTCAAATTTGCAGATCTTGGCATTTAGAAAGTCTTATGTAAAGGGTAGCATTGTTACACAAAGCAGCTTATTCAGTAGATTTGCTCTTTGTCTATTTTTGCTTATTTTATTGATAAACTGATGGATTTGTGGTTTCGGTGTTGGGTTGTTTTTTGKKTTTTTTTTAATATTAGAGCTAGGTTAGAACTGTTGGATTCCGTTATTATCTGTGCAACAGTGGAATGGTGGGCTAAACACTGGTGACAGTTGCAGTATGCTTTTGTAATTCAGAATTTGATCTGTGCAGGATATTTACTACCAAAAAGGATGCTCAGGAAAGAAGTGAGCTTGCTTGGTTTTTTAAATTCTTGCGGAAAAAGCTAACTAAACAAGTGGTTTTTAATAGTATGAACACTGCTTCAAAGAGATTTACAAAACATGACTAAGAAAAGCAAGTTTGTTGTCAGTAGGCTTACAGTTGCTAAATAGAGCTCTGTGCCACTCCTGAAAATCAAAAAGAGGTTGAAACCATTGAGCTGCGTGGCTGCCGTCCTTCTGTTGTTTTCTAATGAAGAGCCTCCAGATCTTGGTGTCTGTATCTCATAGGAATTACAGCATGAATTTAAAAAGTAACCTTTGTCTAAAACTTAGACATAGCCCATAAATTCTGAGTGATTTAGATATGCTAAATTAAACAGTATAGTTCTGCATTCAGTTCCTCTGTTTCCATGCAGAATTTTCTTTTCCCAAATTAAGTCTGTTGATGACAGTGCAAGCTAAAACTGTCCCTGACTGTGAGTAGGTATTGCAACTCTTATGGGCAACAGGAGAATTTGAACAGACGGGAGAGTGGGAGAAATCAGGACAGAACTTCATCTCTTACTCATTAATTCCTGGCTTTTATTCAAACCTCTATGACTATTTCAAAATATTGGACTTGTATCTTCATGCTCTCTGTGCCAGTTACTTTTAAAGTCTGGGTCTTCCACTCATATTAAGGATAATCAGGCTCTTCAACAGCTGTGTGTATTAAAATTGAGGAACTAATAATCATATAAAAACAAATACAACCAGCCTACTGAAACTGGGGTTGAAAGCAAAGTTTTGCTTAATTATTAGGTGTGAAAACAGTGTGTTCCTCAGTTATGACCTTTCCTCCTCCTTAGTTTCAGAAATTAACTCTGAAACGCAGGTTTATGGACAAGGAGGGAGTAGGCTGCAGGGTCAGTATGGATTTCAATGGAAATCCCAATGGAGTTTTAACTCTGGAGTCACTGTTGTGCCTTCTTAGTATGTGTGATTGAATATGTGTGTGTGTACGTGTGTGTGTAGTTTGTGTATAAATATGTATATATGTACAGTATATGGTACATATATGGTGTAAGTATAATATGCATTGTACATGTGTATACATTATACAATATATATTACAGTTTATACATATATATATTGCAATGACTGTAAAGGAATAAAGGCTTTTGTGTTATGGTCTTTCTCCAAAAGTTTGGAACTGTATCTAGTTCCTAAATTTATTAGGTAACGTAAATGTCTGTCGCTTTGCACATTTTACAGCATTCTTTAATTTTGCACATTTCTTCAATTGGCTATCTGCTTCAAATTTCCCAACCCACCAGTGCTGCCATGAGACCTGACCAAAGCCCACTGAAGACTGGGGAACGGAAGGCGGCTTCTGTCTTGAATGGCCTTTGGACTYAGGCTCACGGTGCAGCTATTAGGTCCCCTTTTCTTCTGGGCACCAGTGTATGTGTATGTGGAGAGCGTATCTCACAAAAAATGCATATGTGCTGTATTTTCAGTCTGTTATGTTCTTTGGGCGCTTGCCTTGCTTTTAAGTGCATTGATTCCACCCCACGCTTACCTAATGCCATAACCAATTTGTCTCTGCCCGCCCCACCTGCCTTTATTCTGTGTTAATTGGAAAGCCAGTTATACTGAGCGCATTGAATGTTTTATGTTTTGTTTTTTTGTAAGGTACAGTGGTCCCATCTGGCATCTCTCAAGAACAATGTTTCCCCTGTCTCGCGATCCCATTCCTTCAGTGACCCTTCTCCCAAATTTGCTCATCACCATCTTCGTTCCCAGGACCCATATCCACCTTCACGCAGTGAAGTGCTAAATCAGAGTTCTGACTCTAAGTCGGAGGTACCCGACCCCACCCAAAAGGCTTGGGCTAGATCAGACAGTGACGAGGTGCCTCCAAGGGTAAGGAGTAGAAAGACAGATGTGTGCTATTTTTTTTTATTATTAATTATTATTTTTTTAAGGATGTGATACCCTGGGCACTGGGAAGACCGTGCCCTTGAGCCAGCATTGGTAACAGTATTTTAGAAGGCAGATCATAATGTAGGTGTTCAGTCAACGGGTTAATGATAATCAACCTTAAGTACAATATTGAAGCTTCATATACAATTGGCAATTATTTATAGAATGCAGCTATTTCAGAGAGACAATTTATTATGCAAAGTTAACAAATCATTACCATATTCAGGAAAGAATTTAAAATATCCTTGAGGTTATTGCTCAGAGTTAATTTTCCTCTTCATCTGTTAGCAACCCAAACTATGAATCATACACATATTTAAAATTGAGATGGAACTGAACAAAAAGGAAACATTCAATATACTTCCTCCTCCTCTTCCCCTCCCACCCCCCCCACTCCCATCCACTGGGATTTGCTGCTTCTGAGTATATTCTTGCTCCCCCACCAGTCTTTGCCTTCTGCTGATCCATTCCCGGGCATTTGTTTGGTTCCCCTGAGCTTATTCTCCTAATTCTCATGCTGTTTCAGCAAATTGCTTTGTGCCTCCCCTGCTTCAGTCAAAATGCCATAATCTTTTTAAATGTCTCAGTAGTTGGAGTGTAGCAGGGTGTGTATGTGTTCGTGTGGTAACTATTAAACACTAGTTAATGTTAAGACTAAATTTTGAGTTCTCTTTAAAATCTGAACAGCATCCCAACTAAGGCTCTTGGTTTTGTGGGTGTTTGTTTATTGCTTTTGGTCATTGATGCTAGCTTGGACTTAGAATTAAGTGTTGTTAAAATTTTAAAAATTTTAACAGGAGAGGTTTAATCTTCCTCTTCTCTCTCTSCTCTTCATGGGTTTAACACAACCTTTTTTCCCCCCAAGGTACCTGTGAGAACAACATCCCGATCACCAGTCCTGTCCCGCCGTGATTCTCCACTGCAGGGTAGTGGGCAGCAAAATAACCAAGCAGGTCAAAGAAACTCCACGAGGTTTGTAAGCCTACACATCCTCGCCTTTCTTGCATTGGAAGGAGAAGGCTCCTGGGAAGCCAGGCGTTTCCAGAGAGCTTTTGGCATTGTCTGTTGGATGTGAAAGGAGGATGAATTTGGATCCCTTTTCAACAGTGATTAATATAAATTTCCCTTGGTGTAGCACGTGTGCCAACAAACACTGGCAAAATTTCTTCTTCCCTCTCCTCCTTTGAGTTGCCTGCCCTGTAACTTTTGCAATAACTTCAAAATATTGTTAAGATTACTGAAAAAATGTGGCCATTCATGAACATCCTGCCTTTTGGTGCAGGAGGTCATCTTGGGCGTACCGTGGGGACTACTGGCAGCAGAATTGTTTGTAACATCTAAAGTGAAGAGATCTCGGAAACTTTCTGGCCTCTCAGCCAGAACCAGGCTTTAAGAGGGGGAGAAATGTCCATGAGCTGTAACACAGAGCATCTGAGGTCAGGAAGGGGGAGAGAAAGGGGCTGCCTCCAGAGCTCAGCAGAGCACCGTGGACAGGCCACCCCAGAACTAACTCACGGGACRGGGGTGAGGGTATTCTGAGAGGGGCAGGCAGTGCTGGCTTTTTGGCTTGTGCTTGGGTGGCCAGGGTACTTCTGAGCCAATTTCAAACCTGCTGCGTGCAGGCTGAGAGAACTGTCCACCTTAGATTAGATATGTAAGAATGGTAGGTAGCCAGTTCCAAATAAAAAGAATAGCTTACACCCACATAAACTTTTTTTTTAACCATCCTAAATAGGGTCATAGGTATTTCAAAGAGAGCCACAGCTTGGGTTGTGAAGCATCACTGATGCCCTTAGCTCAGTGTTAAGTGCTCTTTCAGATGAGTTATTAGCTGAACACTGAGGAAGAGAGATGTTTGAGTTTAGAAGCGGGAATCTGAAACTGAAGTGCGTGACAAAGACTTTCCTCCCTCCCCTGATACAGCAATATAGAGCCTCGTCTGCTGTGGGAAAGGGTGGAGAAGCTCGTACCAAGACCAGGCAGTGGCAGTTCTTCAGGTTCAAGCAACTCTGGCTCACAGCCTGGTTCCCACCCCGGCTCTCAGAGTGGGTCTGGAGAGCGGTTCCGGATGAGATGTAAGTCCTTCCCCGGCCCTTTGTAATGTCATGTTTAAAAATTTATTGAGTTGTGCAACACTCAATAATGAAGGATGATAACCCTCACTGGGAAAGATCTTTGAGCATGCAGTATCAAAGATGGGTTAGCTTCCAGTACCCCCCCTGGCTGTATGCCCTTGCTTGGGAAAGACGGTGGGTGCAGTAGTTGTCATGAAAGTGTTTCAGTGTTCTCTGATTCACATTAAGTCGCTGCTGCATTTTCCCATGTACAAACATCCCAGTCTCCATGCTCTCATAGCTTCCTTCCTCCTATGTGCAAGGGCACCTTTTGATGCTTGTTGCTATCACCTTGGTTGTTGCTGAAGGGGTGCAGACTGCTATGGATAGGTCTCAGCTGGGGTACGTTGGATGCTGGTGCAAGTTTTCCACATTGTGGCCACACTTGAGTTACCTTCTTCGATTTACAACTGTGTGACAGTTTACTTTAGCTTCAGTTATAGGTCAGCTGCACCTATACAGATCACAGCATGTGATGGTTTTTTGTATAGTTCTTCAGGGACAATGTAATAGTGAACCAGTGAAACTTAAGTCTTGCTGTCAGCCACTGCCTGATAGCCTTCTCACCTCTTTTCCCCACTCCGAAGTGAAGTAAGAAAACATATTTTAGCTTCCTGCTTAATCTATTTTGTTCTGTGTTCCTTTCGGGGTCTTGACACATGCAGCATCATCCAAATCAGAGGGTTCGCCATCGCAGCGTCATGAAAGTGCACCTAAAAAGCCTGAAGAGAAAAAAGAAGTCTTCAGACCTATCAAGCCTGCTGTAAGTTGCATCCACTTTCCCCTGTCCCCCGTCTCTTTCAGGTAGGCCCACAAAAAGTACAGTGTGAGCTTCCATTCATGATGCTGTTGGGGGTGTACTTCAGCTTGAGCTGGAGTTTGTATCTGTGGGCCCAGCAGCATGTCCTGGGCTCTACGATTGCCTGCACACATCACAGTACTTTAAACAGTAGAATTTGCTCTGCTTCTGGAATTGATTTCTGCTTTCTGGTCTTCTTCCTTCCTAACCTTTGCCTTTCTCTCTTTCAATCCTGTGCTTCCTTCCTGGGGCTGGACCAATGATCATGCATTTGACCTGAATGCCAATGCTGGGCTGAATGGTGCAGGGAGAAGTGGTAAGACCTTGAATTGTTGCTATTTTCTGTGAAAGATTTCTGACGTTTTCTTTATCTGACTGCTGTTACAGTTGATTACAGCTCTATGTCAGGTTGTATCTGGGGGATCACAGTGGATTTTTACAGTATTTCCAACTTCCCTTAAAACTTTTTTCTCTTGCTGCTATGATACTGCACTAGCACCCAATCTGTCTGTTAAAGCTGCTTTCTTGAAGAAACGTAGAGGTTAGTCCTTCACTTCTGATAGTGTAACGTGTGAAGTATTTGCCATAAACTGTATTCAGCTAAATAAAGCATAGCTACACAATTGAGAGCAGATTGCACAGACTGCAAACCTGGTTTGCCCACACTCCAAACTGCAGATGGAAAAGCGGCTTATGTCCCATACTGTTTGACAGTCGTGTGTGACTGAGCTGGTGCTAATGAATCTAACTTCTCAGGTGAACTCCTTAGCATGGATCCATGGAACTGGAAATGAATCAAAAGGTTTCAAGGAGATTAGCTCTCTGTGACTGTGCCTTGGGTGGCTCAATAAGTCTTAGGATCTTTGTACTACCTTGCTGCCTAGATTTCTTGTGGTGGATGCTATTAACCTGCAAAGTTTAGGAAAATGAACTGCGACAGTCAATCACTGCGTGAGAGTGGGTCCGGGTGCTTGTATATGTCCTTTGGATGGTATAATGGGATAAACTGAAGTCATAATCAGGATAGTTCGGATTCAGAGTATCCACATTTTTCTATAATATGTCAAGGCCTCCTTAGGTTGAGTCTTTCGGTTGTTTAATTTATCAGAAAGTGAGTTTTGGTAACTATCAGGAATTAATAAATCAAAGGGAACAATACTGCTGCGGCTATGGAAACAGCAGTGGACAAGTGAACAAACTCGGGCACTAATCCAGTGGGGTTGTCTTGCAAACTCTTCTCCTTTCTTCCTTGCAACATTTTTTGCCTCCGTCTCCTATCAGGATTTAACTGCATTGGCAAAGGAATTGCGAGCAGTAGAGGATGTGCGACCTCCACATAAAGTGACGGATTACTCATCCTCAAGTGAGGAGTCAGGGACGACAGATGAGGAAGACGATGATATGGAACAAGAAGGAGCAGATGAATCTACTTCTGGACCAGATGATGTCCGAGCAGTGTTAGTTCTTCTGTGTTTTGCTTCTGTTTTCCCTCTTAGGGGGCTGAAGGAAAAGGACGTCGGGTATTTTGGCTTGTGTGTTAGTTCTTTCAGCTTACAACAATCTATAAGCAAGACATAGCAGCCTTGTGCGTTCACATTTTCAAACACTGAGGGTAATCCTTTCAAAAAGTAGGCTTCTATAAATTATGTCCTTTCCCTCATCTCCCTTTGATTTGTTATAGAATAAGAAGCGGTGTTTAACAAACTTCTGACTTTTTTTTTTTTTTTAAATTTTAATAGAGAATCCTTTCTAGGCAGGTTATATAAATATTCCACTCTGGTCACATATAAATTAATTTTGACTGTGCCTTGGTGCGGAGCAGCGAAAGCTAGGACACAAATGCTGTTATCTCACTCCAGTTATTTCTTGTCCGGCAAATAGGTCAACATTGAACTTGAGCAATGGTGAAACAGAGTCAGTGAAAACCATGATCGTCCACGACGATGTGGAGAGTGAACCTGCCTTGACTCCTTCTAAGGAGGGCACCTTAATTGTCCGACAGGTATTGCTTTTCCTTCCCTGTGCAGTGCTGCACCTTTTCTGTGCTCATTAACCCACTCGCTCATTCACCCATGCTGTTTCTACATTATATTTGTTGTTCGTATTATCAAGACACAGCTGTAGTGAATTTCAGATGAGCAAGATGTTTGATGCATGCAAAGAGGAGAGTAGCCCTTCACCCCTTGCTACTGTTTTGCATGCTTTCCAGTGACACCCATGGCAGCACCATGCAGTGTACCTCAAAGCCTGTGGGAGAGAAGGGTAGAAAAGCTGCAGGTGTGTGGAGCAAGAACTTCATTTAGTTTTACCGTAGAACCAAACGTGGCTCTCAGGAGTGGGGCTGGGAGGGAGGCTGGGGGGGAGTATTCAGGGTTTTTTTAAATTGCTTTGAACCTGTAATTGAGGGCATACAGACCACCCAGATAACACACACACACACACACACGTACAAATTCATGCAACAGTTAGTGTGGGGGAACGGAGAAGCAAAACAGGTGGCGAGGCAGAGAATGTGGACAGAGCTAGAGCCTGTGTTGTTGCCTTTGATTCCGAAAATACTGCATTCTTGTGCCTCTGAAAGATAATGATTCCCTGCTTTTAAATGAGCTCGTGTGTTAATGCGCGTGCTAGCTTATAGGAGTTTCCTCGGTAATCGCATTTCTGAATTTCACAACTGAATGCCAATTTCTTAATTGAGCCCTCTGGTTTGAAAATTAAGATTTCATGCTTATTGTTTTAAATAGTTAGCTGAAGGCATTCACCAGACAGTCCAAGCTTGTATCTGCATAGGATTTAAGTTAGCTTTAAACAAAACAATAGGGGAAGAAATCCTCTCCCCACCCCAAAAATGTGCTTGTCCGCGTTGTGGTGGAAGGCTTACCGGCGCAGTTACTCTTCTGTTAATTAGTGGAACTGGCTGTGCAAGTCAACCACTTGAACTAAGCTTTTGCTTGCCAGAAGAGCTGGGAATTTGCTGTATTCTAGTAGCTCTGCCCACTTTCCATCCAGGCATCAAGGCATGGATTATCAGCTTATTTTTTAAAATAAATTAATAAATAAATGTAAAAAGGTAGGAAGAGAGCGAGGGAGAGAAGGAGAGAGGTTGTTAGGGATATAGACCTTTAAGCAGCACTTGAGCAAGACAAGTGTGCCTGTTTTTTCTACAGAGTACAGTTGACAAAAAGCGTGCCAGCCATCATGAGAGCAATGGCTTTGCCGGTCGCATTCACCTCTTGCCAGATCTCTTACAGCAAAGCCATTCCTCCTCCACTTCCTCCACCTCCTCCTCCCCATCCTCCAGCCAGCCGACACCCACCATGTCCCCACAGACACCCCAGGACAAGCTAACTACTAATGAGGTATGTCTTACACCACAGCTGGCTGCTTTCGTAGGGTTATAGCAGCATTGCCTAGTAGCTAGTTTGCAAAGGAACTCCAGCCAATCTCCCCTGCTTTTTTTTTTCTGTCACCTTTGTTCCCACCCCCCAAATAACACATTTCAGTTCTGTGTAAGAAGCCCTTAACTCTAGAGCAGTCCCACGCCAAACTTGCCAGTTTACTATTTTTGCTTCCTTTTAGTGAGTCATTAATTGCATGGCGTTCGTTTTAAACTAAACTTGACTACTGCATTTTCAAGCCAATACTCTTTTATTTTTTAATTCTGTTTTATTCTGGGAGCAGGCTAATTGCAGGCAGTGTGCCTCTTAAAAATTAGCGGTTAATTTCGGCTTTGTCAGTAAAGGCTGGGCTAGTAACTCCGCACGTATGAGGAGCTGCTTGTGGAATCTCACCCTTTGGGAGAGGAAGTGGCAGCGGCCGTGGAGGGATTTTGCTCTTAAAAGCTTGCCACATGGGCTGGGTGAACAAATCAGGTGTTGCCCGGGAGGGTTGTTAAAGCCTGGGGTATTGCTGTTTTGGAATAATGAATGGGGGAAAATCCTTGGGTTTTTTCCAAGTATGTGTGTACTCTGAAAAGCAGCTGTGTAAAGATGACTGTTCTCCACCAGTGCTGGTTGTATCCCGGTGGAGAAGCAAGGCTTCGCCGCGGGGGAAGCTCCCTCTTGCTGTCCTGGGCTGATCCCAGGACGGTGCCTTCCCTTACTCACCAAGTGCTGGTGGGCAAGCCCGATCCTTCACGTGTGTGTAACCCCTCGCCGCAGAGGAGATGCACACGTGTGAACGAAGGGCGTCATTCGCCCCTTACCAACCCTAGCAGTAGGCGAGGAACCTGGTGTGGTGGCTCCGCTCCCGGCTGGGTGGCCAGCCTGTATGCAAGCAGGAGTGGTGAAAAGCGGGGGCAAAACTCGGTGAAAAGAAGCTGCTGCTTCTCAGGGTAGAGCTGTCCTGCCATGTAGGCATGCAAGCGGTGTAACGAGAAGGAGAGGTTGCGGTGAGCTGGGTAGGCTGATGGCAATACACGTGTTTACCACAGGATCAAAAATGCTTCACACGTAGCAGCAGGGTGGGTGGGAGGGTTTCCTCCTGGAAATTCGGTTAGCATAATACTTAATTTTCAGCTATGCTTCATGGGTCTTTGATCTTTCTAAAAGCACACTCTTGTAGGTTATAGAGATCAGTTGATTGATCCAGAGATATGCTTGCTCATTACTTTGATCTAAGCAATAAATAAGCAGGATTCAGTTAACTCAGCTTGGGAAGTGGAGGCTGTGGCAGAGGCAGGTGGCGAAGGAGCCTTTCAGTATTGAGCTGTGCAGGGGAGTGATACACTCCTCAGACCCATTGCTATTTTTTCTGCAGAGAGTAGAGGCTTAGAAAGATCAGAGGTTGAAGATTAGTTGATGATAAAGAAGCGTCTCTAACTACGTTTGCATAAAGCTGAGCAAAAACCCAGTACTGCTTGGTGTAACTTACCCACATGCACACCCTTTATATATATACTTTTTTTTTTTTTCACTTGTCCCATTCTGCTTCAGTATGCAATGTTGTCACTATAATACTAAACTGGCAAGGGTTTTGAAGTTGTTCCATTTCCACTTTTAACAGTTCATTGTTTCACTTGTCTTCTTCCTTTCTTTATGTTTTTTCATGTTTAGACCACATAACTCAGCAAGCACCAGTGATTTTATCCACAACATATTCATAGCTTCATACCACCGTTTGCTACACCTTCCACACTAATGAGCCCCTTTGTTCGATACAGGTTTAATATGTTGCTTTGTCAAATAAAGGTGGAAGAACCTGCTGCAGCTTTCTGGCAAGAGGCTCAGGTTAAACAAAATAGGGAGAATGAACAGTAGTGGACATTGAAACATAATCCATCGTAGAAGTGAATGCTTGATCCCAGATAGTTCTGATGTTGTTGCACAAGCCATGAGATCAAACTTCATAATTTATTAAACTAGCTCATTTTAGGAGATGCTTCATAAATTCAAAAGCTGTAGGTAGTGGACAGATAGTATACATACATTTAAGCAGATTTTTAAAAAAAGAGACATTTCCTCGCTTTGTGCCTGATTGTAGTGGCCAGTCCTAAAAATCTTCACTAGCAGCTGAGGTGACAGGGATGACGATTTAGCTGATAACATTTCACTGAAACATGTGCAGTGTACATATGTATCTAGTTCAGGTGTGGTGCCTGCAGTGCATTGTGTATCTATAAAGGAAATATAAAAGCTTGGGGAGGCTCTGTAGCATAATTCTGTAGTGACTTAAAAATGTTGGTTGTTGTTATCCATGCTTTTTATTGTCATTAATATTAATAAAGTTGAAATTTACATTGCAGACTCAGTCCGCTAGTAACACACTCCAGAAACACAAATCTTCCTCCTCCTTTACACCTTTTATAGACCCCAGATTACTACAGATTTCTCCATCTAGTGGGACAACTGTGACTTCTGTGGGTAAGTAAAGTAGCTGAAGACGACAATTGAAAAGGGGTTCAGTGACTTCAGTGGCTCTTTTAAAGTACTTACAAATGTTACCATCATGCTTTTTATTTGATTTGCAATGGATTGCATAGTTTATTTCTTTTTCCATTTACATTTCTTACAAAAAGAAAGAATTGCTCAATATTCTCAGTTACTGATTTGGGTTGTTTGGTGTAAAGAAAAAATGACCAGAATTTAGCACTTAAGGGTTATTACATGCACTTTACTTTTCTTTTTTTCAGTAGGATTTTCTAGTGAAGCAATGAGATCAGAGGCAATAAGGCAAGACCCTACACGGAAGGGATCAGTTGTCAATGTGAATCCCACAAATACGCGGCCACAGAGTGATACCCCAGAGATTCGCAAATACAAGAAGAGATTCAATTCTGAGATACTGTGTGCTGCCTTATGGGGTAATGCAAATCTGTTCCTCCCTTGCCTCCTGCACTTCTGAAGTGCAGATGTTACAGTCTTCGAGAACCTATCTCTGAAACCTTAGCTGTTTCTCTGCATTTTTTCAATGCTTGTTTACATCTTTTTGTTGCAAAAGCTGATTATTATTATGCTGCTTCTGCTTTGATATAATTTCCCACTGCTGTTTATATGCTTCTGATGGCACAGTTCAGACTTTGTTCAGCTGATTGGGATGTCCTTTTCTCTCTAGCCCCCGTTAGTACATCTCTTGCAACATTTGGGAACTTGTGGTCATCTTTGCATTGTACACCTGGTGCACATATAGGGTATTCCTTTTGAAAAATAATCACCTTCCTGAGCCTCTTGTTAATGTGTTGTTGCAGAGCTTGATTAAGATGTGTTTCGTAAGATGACTTTCCACCTCAGTCATCAGTTTATGTAGGAAGGAAGAGGGAAAAGAGAAGGGTAGGAGGGACATTTTCCAGTGTGAAACTGTGGCGTGGTTTCGTTAAGAGTGGTTAGTGCAGAGAGAAGCTGGGTATGGGATGTCAGCTGACCAAGTGTGTCTGGCTGCTTGTCACAAGGGATAATTTATGTTGGTGTCAGACAATTAGTCAGGATCCTACACTGGTGAAAGGCTTAGAGCAGTGCTTGTTGCCTGCTACAATGTGGAATCACTGCTGCAACAGCCAACGGAAGCTTTCCTCTGCCGTGTCATTTCTTTCTTGGACAGAATCTATGGGGCCACCTGAATTTTTTCATTATCTAGATTTTAATAGATGATGCTTGTCTATGTTATGTACATATTTATTTAGTATCCCTAACCTTAACAGACTGTAAGTGCACATGCATATCATTTTAAAAACTATGAAGAAGAGAGTTGGCCATTCCCCTGAGTCACACAATGATTGTGTAGGTAACACAGTGCACTTTCTTGTTTACATTTTCACAGGTCTTTCTAAGGCTTTAGTTCTCTTTTGGGGTTATTTCCAGCATTTCTTGTTTCTCAGAACAGACAGCACTGTTGTCTTATCCTTCTTGCCTGTAAAGCCATGTCAATTAAATAGCTCTCCTGACACCTTATCTTCCTCTCTGCTGTTTTCTTTATTTCCAGAATTTACTGGTAAGAATTTTTACCCCAGTGCTATTTCTGCATGTATTCATATGAATAATTCTCTGACAAAATGAAGACTTGTGCAAATGTAAACTTTAAGGCTGTGAGAGGGCGAAGGCAGAGAAAAATCATATGGGATCAGTAAAGATGACTCATAATTTTTCTGATCTGCCTTGTTTTGCCAATAGCAATTTGTGTTAATGGTTTTATATTTCTTTGATCTATGTATCTGACTGTTATGGTGGTTTAAAGTATAGGTGTAAAATCCTAGAGGTGTTTTACAGCTGTAACAAAGCACTTCCTTGTTGAACATTTAGGGCCAAAGTGATGGTGGTGCAAGCTGGTACACATGCTTATCTCTTGTAAAGGTTTAGCTTCTTTTACCCTTAAGCAAATTAAGCCATTTCATGGTGATGTTTCTTACTGAAAAAGACGGGGGCTTGCTTTACTTTGTTTTGCTTTGCCTTTACCAGTGGTAATGCCATAGTATCTGGCAGGTTGCTGATTGCATGAGGTCTATGATGCTGTTTCTTCTCATTCTGAGTGGTGAAAGTCAATGCTAATGACATGGATGCAGTAGCATAGATTTTTACACCCAGCCTCCACAGAGAGCCTATACTTTTTCAGGAAGCATTTCCATTTATTTGAAAAACCAGAACTGCTTAATTGTAGGGTGGTGGTAGAAGAGCTCTGCTGGCTGTGAATAAAGACAGTGCCTGCATTTTAAAATAGAGGCACTTCTTGCCACCAGCGTAGTACCTCATTAGTTTCATCTCAGAATGCTTATAGCTAAGGGAGGGGATCGGGGACAGGCGCGCATGTAAACTCAAAGCAGAAACAACTGCACCACGAAGGCAGCAGAGGAGGAGATGAGGGTGGAGGCGGGAGCGATTGAGCCCTGATGCGCAGAGGGGAAGGGACCCTGAGGGACCGGTTTGCATGTGGCTTGCTTTGAATTGTAATCCATGCTGGCAAAAATACAAAAAATACGTGTCGAAGCTGAATCACTTACAGCTTTAGTCAGTGAGTCCTGGTGCTGCAGGAAGGAGACTGACTGCTGAGCGCTTCCTTGGCTGGTTTGGTGCTGCTGCAGCCTGTGCCGAGCCCCGACTCAGTGCGTGCCTCGCTCTCCCTGCTTCCTTCCGCTGCTTCCCACTTTGAGGATGTCTCCCAGTATGGGAGACGGTTGATGTGAAATGCCCCCGGGGGCTGTGGGAGGGGAGCCCGCAGGTGCAGACCCGTGTGGGGGATGCAGAGGCAGGAGGAGGGCAGGAAGGGGACGGAGGAGGTGTCAGCAGCTGAAGGAGAGCCCAGGAGGGCTGCGGGCCCTCTCCCAAGATGGGCTCTGCGCCTGCCAGCGGCCGTGGGCTCTCCTGCCTGGAGGAGGCAGAGGAGTAGCAGAGCAGCAAATCTGAGCAAAGAGAGGAGATGGTTTGTGGGGACTGCTGGGATCTCTGAAGTTTCCTTACTGAAAAGGCAAGAGAGAGGAAAATGGAGATGCATGATGGTTTCTGACCTCTCCATGGGCTACGTCTGTTTTTCTCATCCAACCAGAGGCTTTTCAGAGTGCCCCAGCACCAGGAGCTCAGGCCCCTTCCCCATCATTACCTCCTCCTGGCTGCAGCTCTGCTCCCCTCTAATACCCTGTCCCCTTTGGGGGACACCTCGTGCCCTCTGGGTCAGGATGAATATGCTCTCCTTTTTGCAAACCGCTCCTGTGTCTGGTAGCCAGGGTGTTGTTTAGGTAGCATTCCTCGTCCTTGCGAGCAGTGCCCTTTTTCGATAYTGTGAGAAGGCTTGTCACTGCTATAGATGCAGACCGCAGCGAGATACGGACTCCTGTGTATTGGGCCCACATGCTGCATTAGAAAAGGTTCGTTACGGGATCAGCCCAGATGATACATCCATTGGCACCAGTATAGTTATATCTGGGGATTAATTGTCTGACAAGGGATTAAGGCCATTAAGCAATATAACTATGATCACCTTGTGTGAGTTTCGCTTTTCTTATTTCATTATGTTATTATGCTTAAGGATGACAAGTTTTACATTGGGATTGCAACACAGAAGTCTAATAAAGAGAGTCATACGTTCGGTTTGATTTCCATTCCCTGTATTGTATCTGACCTGTCTCTGCACAATTTGTGGGGTCCTAGGCTGAAACACTGTTGCAAATAACTAGTCATGAAATTTAAGAGTGATAATATATTAATAGATTTTTAAAACCTAGTCCTATATATTTATTGCTAAAGAAATGTAATTGATTTTAAATACTGAGGTTTTCTGGACTCTTGGAAAGTGTTCCAGTGGATGTGTGGACCTTTCTAGAAAGAAACTGGCCTACTGACTTTTCTCATCTGTATTTGCTTGATCTTTAGGAGAAATCTGTGGAAACACAAGTTTACTGTAATTCCTCTAGTTTTAACATTCAGATGGAAAAGATTGTTGGGAAGCTGAGGACCAACCCAGTGCCTATCCTTTTACAGGAGGGCTGCACCACAATCTGTTTCTCCCAGTGAGGACCAAGCCCCTGCCACTGCTTTTTTGCAATGTCCTTGTCAAAAGCATCCTGTTACCAACCCCCCTACCAACAGCTAATACATCTTCAGAATGCATAAGCTTGGGTACCGCTTCATGCCTCACCCCTCCTCCAACATTAGCGTGCCTTGTTGTTTGGGAACTGGTGCTCTAGAAAGCTCTCCATGGTCTACCAGTCTCTCACTGTTGAATACTGCAATTTGGTGTCAGTAGTCACTGCAGGCAGGTAATGTAGACAGCCTCTACATCGTGAGATCTTTTAGGCTGCAGGCAGCTGAGACCCAGCCAGCAGTGGTTAGACCTGCTTGAAACAAGACAGTTGCTATATCAAGCATCAGTTCATCAGAACATGTGGAAAATCTGCCTACTAACTTGGATCTCTGTTTTTGTTTCTTCTAGGAGTGAACTTGTTAGTGGGCACTGAAAGTGGTCTGATGCTGCTAGACAGAAGTGGTCAGGGGAAGGTTTATCCGCTCATCAATCGAAGACGATTCCAGCAAATGGATGTACTTGAAGGGCTGAATGTCTTGGTGACAATTTCTGGTAAAGTTACTTTTTCAACACAATTTTTTCACCCTTCTGGCATGGCATGGCAGAACGCTTTTCTTGGCAGCCTGTGTGTTGAGGGGGAAGTTCTGACTTGACTGAAGTCAGTGGGTTTTCCATCATTTCACCTCTCTGAGTCTACAGTTTGTTTCTGCAAGTGAATCACTTTCCACACAGCACCCTGTGCCTGCTTGCCCCCTGTACTTCCTCCTGTGGGGTGGCCTTTAAAAATGCTGCATGGGTTTGGGGGAAATGTCCGGCTTTGTTTGTTTGTTCAGTGTTTGGGAGCTGTAGGTTAATGTTTTGTGAAGTTTGCAAAAATGGCATTCTTTCCCTCTGTCGTGATTACTTTCAACCTGGCCTCTTTCTAACCAAAACATGATTTGCTACTTGGGTTTAAAGACATCTTGTGTGTTAAAATCTGTAGAATGGCAAATGCTCTTGTGAAGTAGGGAAGTAAGAGTGATGTGCAGTGAGTGTGTGTGTGTGTTTGAGAGAAGGGGAGTACAATGTGTACGTGATGTGGAAATTACCAGCGCGAGAARGCAGATCGGTGCAGCTTTTGGCCTTGTCTCTTACTCGGTGCAACTGCAGATGGCAAAGCAACGGGAGATGAAGGATGGTGGTGATTGTTCTGTTTGTTTTGTGTGCGCTGATGAAAAATGTGTTTTATGAAGCTTGAGGTTCCAGACTCTTTGGCTCCAGACAGTTATTGCATAAGGTTATCCTGCTGTTAAGCAACTTGACGTGGTGCACTGTTAATCTTTCTTCACAGGTGTCGTTCAGCCACTTACCTTTTCTTTTGTTTTAGTTTGTTTGTGAAATCAGCCTTTGCTACGCTGCGCATGTGTGACAGGGAGAGGATGTTAAATGAGGTTTTACACAGTAGCCCCTGTGTCGTTGTTCAGAGTCACGCAAAATTTTGCTGAGGCACCAGAGCCCCTCTGACTCCACTGGAGGAGCTCTCTGCCAACACTTGTGCGAAAGGACACACACCTAGTCAATTTAATGCAATTTAATGCCTTAGCGGTGTTATACTACTACAGGTCCAAAGAACCGTGCCCATGCTGATGTCGTCAACATGGTACTTGGTTTCTGTCTAGAACAACTATATTTTATTGGCTTGTTGCTTGCTGCATTCTCAGCTACAGCTATGCTGTGAAATCTTTAAATAGAAAAGATGAATCAAGGAGGGTTTAAAAAAACACAACCTGCTGTGTGTCCTTTTGATGTCTAGCACTGTACGTTAAAATGGAAGCTGTTTGAAAAGCACTATTTGATAGAGTTTATTCTGTAGTAGACCTTATAAACAAAAATACCGTATGAGCCAACTTACTTAAAATCTGTTGGTTTGAAGCATATCCTACACGGATGACAAGTGTCTGTGATTTAGTCTTGTGTGTAATTGTTTTAGGTTTATTTACATTTACGTCAGTCACGATCCGAGTACCCTGACACATCCATTTTCTTTGTTTCCTTCAAAACTATTGCTTCCTCAGTGGGGACACACTACATTAACCCTTAAGAAATTGGCTGATCTTTGGCTGGTTTATGCCTTCGTCTCTGTCCCATCTCTGTGTTTTATGGGAGGTTACCGGAGTACAAGGCAGGAAAGAGGCATCCCTGCCCACTGAGAGGCAGGGCGGGGGGAGCATGCTTGGTGAAACCACGATGCTTTTATGCTCAGGCCCCCCTTACCTTCCTGTTCTGGCTTCTGCGCTTCAGTGCTCAATTTAAGCTACCCTCATGCTGGACTTCTCTTGGTGTCTTTTTATTTATTGTGAGTTGCTCCACCTCTCCACGCAAACTGGGAACACTGACACGGGGTTGTGTTTCTGCAAATGGTGCTTTTTGGCAGCTTGGTTACGGAGCTGCCTCCGAGCTTTGTCCCAGGACTGCTGCTACTGTTCAGCTCCCTGCGGCACTCTCGGCCGTACGTTCCCTCGGCTTTTTCAGGAAGTGATGTGCTGACCGTGGTGAGGTTTGCAAAGTGTCACCAAGTTGCAGTGCATTAGGATTTCGAGGGGATCGTCACCTAAAATTGCTTTTAATATACAGACTTTTGAGTCTGGAAACCTGAAATCAATTCTTCTCCCAAAATATATATCTCAAATATAAAACATTGACAACAAAGGTTTTGATACTGAGATACTGAGCTGCTACAGCTGGTACAAGGAAGCTTTGCAGGTCAAAGCAGAGTAGTTAATTGGTTTTTCAGTTCGTACTGTTGGGAGGCAAAAACATAGTTTCAGCTGCTCAGCTAATACAGTGCTGAGAGTCATAAAAATGCTGGAAGAGAGAGCGACGACGTGCATACAGAACATGCTCTGCTTGTGGGCTCCCTGAGGGTTTTGCCAGCCCAACTGGCTGATGGTGGCACTCGGGAAGGTAGGAAGGGATGACAGAGTAGAAGAACTGGTTGGAATCTGCCTGCTTAATAATTAAAAACCACAGTGACAATAAAAACAAAAACTCAATATAGAAAAAAGAACTTTGCATTTGAAACGACGTCTGTGGGAGAACTAGAGCTGGGAGTTCTCATAGAAGTCACTGGCTGATCAGTTCATTTGATGGCTGGAGCAGAGTTTTCTTTCTTATTTCATGTCCATAACAATTAGACCAAAAAAAAAAAAAAAAAAAAAGCCCAGATTTTTGAGAGCTTTTTAAACTGACTGGTAGAGATTTACAAGCAGAAGGATCTAATCCCCCCACTCCCAATAGGAACATTAGGAGCAGCATGACTTGTTGAAATACGCGCACAGCCATGTTTATGTAACTAACCGGTCCTGCTCTTTTCATGTCAGGCTGCTGAAAGGCAGAGGAATTTCCTGTCTTGTGACTTTACTTGTGGTCTAGACACTAAAACACAATGGGAACACACTTGAGATATTTCTCTGTTGTTGTTTTGAAAAATGTTTCTGGTTGGAGAGAAATACCCTGGTGCACATCATGTGAACCAGAAGGAAAAAAAAATTAGCCACGTGCTGGGAAGTTCCCGTGTGTACTGTTTGTTCTGAGTCTTCAAGTTTGACTAAGCTACTGGGGAAGCTGAAGCCATGGAAATATCTGAGAGAGAATTTGTCTCCTYGTCACAGGGGAGATGGTTTTAAAAACATTCGGTCGTTGTACTGACCTTCAGCTCTCCTGTGCCCTCTGAGCTCTTCCTCGCCCAGAACTGCAGTGCCTTCTGGTCTGGACTGCGTTCCCTATTTCAGTGTTTCTAAAAGAGCCCTTGTGGCTATCGTTTGTAGTGTTTACATGGGAGGACCTTTCCTTGGTCAGATGTGGGACTTCTGGGAATATTGTTTCCTGCTCTGGTCCCTTTTCCAAATCTTACACAGCTATGGCAGTGGTGGGGCTTTATCCCGTTATGAAACTTGGCTTAATAAATACGAAGTCTAGCAATAAATCAGGGTGCTCGCTTACTGCCAAATCTGCTGTCACATTTGTAGTAGGGATAMACAAAGGCCAGTGCAATGTTACTTCACGTTTCATTCTGTGCTGCCAGAGCAGAGGGGCTTTTAAAATTAAATAGCAGGTCCAGTATTTGAAAATGGGTCCCCAATTCCACTTTAAATTTAAGCTCAGTGAACAGATTTTTCACTTTGAAACTGCCTCCTCTTTTCCTCCTGCCCTTCCCCCACCAAACAATCCTAACAAGATCTTTTAGGCTCTGTGTCTTCGTAACAGAAAGACTTGTGGCACTGGAGTCCGTGGAGCAGCCTGCTTGCAAGCTGTGCTTCCCCATGTGCTGCCCCAGCCCTTGCAGCTGGTTTTCCTGAGGAGCCCGGCCCTGTTGGGGATMCCCTGCCATCAGGGTAGGGACTCTGTGCCAGCTCCAGGAGCCCAGCGTGGAGCTGGCTGGGCACAGTAGGATGGTCTCAATGCTTGGGCTTCGCATCCCGCCATAACCGGTATCCCCTGATGATGTACGCCCATCCCTGTCTCCGAAATGAGCAGCCATCCATGAACTGATCCATCGGTAGGCATCGTGTGAAAACTTAAAAGACAAATTAAAGACATTAGCTAAACCCTATAGCTGGATCTGGCTGGCAGGCTGCCAGGTGGACCATCCTGACAGGTCGTGGCTTTCTGCCGCGTAGACCAAGCGACTGTGTCGCTTGGCCAGCCCAGCACTGACTGCAGTACAGGTCAGCTGTCTCCTCTCAGCTCCAGGGGCCATGAAACACCATCCACAGTCACACAGCTTACTCATTGTGGCTGGTGAAGCACTAGCATGGAGCTACTCCACTGACAAGTTGGGTCCCTGAGAGCATCTCCTATTTCCTCTCCTTGTGCAGAGACCTCATGGAGCCCTATTAAATGGCTCCTAGTCAAAGCAGAGACGATCTCCTTTGCCTCCAGTTTCATCTGTGGGACTGTCATGGCTTCAGGCAGCAAAGCAGCTGGAGGAAGGAGGATGCAAGCTTTGAGTATGTGCATTAGGCCACCTTCTCGCTAGTTCAGCAAATGCTTTATAGGCCATTAGTTGTTAAAGAATCACTGATAAAGTTTGTCATGAACCTTGCTCTGCATTCAAGGAGACCTTCTCATATTGAGAGTTAGAGTCTGAGCTGTATTTTGATGACCGTGGCAGATGCATTGTCAGTTGAAGATAGGGCAGCCTGGGCAAGTAGATTCTCTCACCTGTGGAGAAGAAACACTTCTTGCAGTTTCTGTGTGCAGCCTGATAAGTACTACACCCCTTGCAGCACAAGGGAAGGGCTGCTGACAAAGCAGTCGTCAGCTTTTAGCAAGCAGATGAAGTTTGCATGGGCCGTGTGAAATTCTCTCACTGCAATTTCAGATACTGCACATTTTTCCTCACAACAGAATTGGTGTAAAGTGGTTCAGTAATGAAATTGTTTAGTGCTGTTGTTTGGTGTGCTTTTCCACCAGGGGAATAATGAACAATCTTAATAAAACTTGACTAGTTTGTGTCTCCGAGAATGATATAAGGGATGGAAATGTCCTGRTCACTAACTGGGAAGAATTTGTAAAATACGTTTCATCACCATATTCTTCTTACTTTTGCTTCCTCCTTTCAAACCAGTCCTACTCTCTTCTGATGGCTGTATAGATAATTTCGGGCCTCAAATTCCATCCTACTGCTGTCCTACAGTTTTGTGTGAAAAGAGCTGTTCTGACTCAGCTATATTTTTTTTTTTTTATCTCGGTGCATGACTCTGCTGCTTTTGTTGTGGGAGTATAACCCTTTTCTAATAAAAGTTGTTTGCATCCTAAGAACCAGACAATGGAAGAGCTGTTCCCTTGAGTTTGTCATTTTATGTTGATGTGGTATTACCGTGTCTCTGTCATTGATTATCGGGAAAGCGTGTGTTTGGGTGGAGTCTGGAGTAAAGCTGTTGTGGACGTAAAAACTGAGGGTTGCAGCAGCTTCTCTTTCATTGTCATTTTGGTTTGCTCTGCGGGGCTTTCTGTTCACTTGGGCAGGGTTTTTTTGCACTTACCTTCCTATGGAGATAAACCAATCTTTTTCATTTTGTGGCCAGGTAAGAAGAACAAATTGCGAGTCTACTATTTGTCCTGGTTAAGAAATAAAATCCTTCACAATGACCCTGAAGTAGAAAAGAAACAGGGCTGGACAACGGTGGGCGACTTGGAAGGCTGTGTGCACTATAAAGTTGGTGAGTAGCAAATGCGGTAATCAAATCGTCAGGATAAAAGCCAGTTGAGAAGGGGAACTGCAGTGCATGTAGCTGCTGGGCTTAAGATTTGATTTTATTTCTAGCTGTCTTCCCTATCCCTCAGGGGGAACTCTTCTGGCGAAGTGCCAGAATAGGTGGCAAGTTACTGGGTTAAACTGAATATGGGAGAGGTTTTGCGGTGGGATGCTGGGCTGCGAACTGGAACGGGCACAAATCCCCATCTGTTTCCTTCCCGAGGCGGACGCAGCTTCCAGGAGAGTGCTAATGTGGACAATGAGGGCTGGCAACACTTTGCCACCTCTGTTAGACCCTTTGGGTAACAGAGGGACTCTTGTAAACTAGCAGCTGTTCTCTTCAGTAACAGGTGATTTACCGTGATGAAATCACATGCTGGAATGGAATGAAAAACATCTCCTCTTTAATGTAGATTTTAAAAACCGGGGGAAAAAAGAAAAGGAAAAGAGAGTGGGAGGAGAAAGCAAGCCCAGCTAGTGCACGAGCTTTGGGGAGGCGTCTGGGAACAGAAGCATATGTTTAACTTCGAGATGATTCATTGATTCCCCTTAGCTCACAAAATTTCCTAATGCCATCTCAGATCCACTGCAGTACAGTTATGGGATGAAGTGTGTTTTCACTAGGCAGGTGCCTTTGAGTGGTTTTAAGTTATTTAAATGGATTTGGCATGGAATCTTTCACCAAAACTAGTGAAAGACATGTAGCATTCACTGTCAGCAGAGTATGCAGTGAGCCTGCTGCCCTGCAGGTGGGGATATGAACCAAGAGCTCTTTCTCCTGCTTCAGTCTCATGATGCATCTTAATCGGCCCTGGATGTTGCCTTTGATTTGGTTTTCTCCTAAAAGCCAGTTCAGTTCCTTTCCAGCTGTGTCAGTCAATGTGGAGCAGCAGCAATCGGACAGACCTCAGTCTCCTCCTGTCTTGCTTGTGCTCTTGGAAAAACCTGCTAGTGGGGCGTAATCAGTAATGATGGCAGTAAGTGACTGCTGAACCAGGAGCTTGACCCCAAAAACGATTAATAATGTATTTCTCTGGTATCATACCCCAGGGTGTCAGCAGCATAATGAAGTGGCCTGTTAACAATACATTAACAGCTATTGAAAGGAGGCTTTCCAGCAGGGAAGCATGTGAAACAGAGAGCATTCTCTTCCAGATGAAGAGGGGTTTGTTACCCCGGGCTGCAGCCTGGCACTGAACTTCCTTCTGAACCATAGATGACTTCTTCAGGTAGTGAGAGGCCTCTTTGACAGCTGTGCTTCAGTTCCCAAGAAGGATGAGCTCTGCCAATAGTTGGGCTCACGGTCTGGAGGCTGCCACCGAGGCAGCTGGCACTGGTTGCTTCCTTGTCTCTTTGATGCAACAGGGGTCTCGGATGTCAGGGTGAAATGGTATTTATGGATCTCGGTTGCTTCAGGCAGTTTTTGGCTCCTCTAAATGATAAATTGCTCTTTTGAAACTTAAGATTTGGGTGAATTCCCAGATAGCACCCAGAGCAAAGAATGAGGATTATCAAAGGTCCCCTTTCACAGATAAGGTGGTTTTGTTCCACACCCCCCTCTTCCCTGAGACAAAATTCCAAGAAGTCTTGTAAGCTAGACAAGACTGAACAAAAGCTCTGTTTTTCAGTTGGTACAGCTGTGGACGTTGGGAGACTTTTTTTTGTCTGTTGAAAAAGTGTCAAGTCCTTTAACACTTACAGTTCAGTAGTCTTGCTTCCCTGCAGAATAAAAAGGGAGCAAGTAATAGCTTTGTCTCCCTGTTACCTACCAAGAGACAACTGCAGGCTTGTACAGTAGTAAGATATCTAAAAGGCATTAAAATAGTATTTATTAAAGAAGTGTTCTTCTCACAAGTCTGAGATTTTCACTCCTGCCATGTTTCAAAGTCAGTTTTGGTTGCGAGATGCAATAGCAGAAGTTGAAGGTGCACAGAATTACTCATTGTTTTGGAAAAGTGTCATATTCCCCTAAACCTTGGGGTAAAGAGGTAGCAGAAACCGCCTGAGGTTTCTCAATGTCATTCAAATAATGCTAATTTTTTTTCTTCTCCCCCAAAAAGAGTGCTGCAAAGAGGTTAACAAACCTCAACATTTGGAAGTCCCCATGATCTGTTCCTTCCCAAATCCAGATGGCAGCTGGAAGTGCAGATCCAGCAACACTTCGTGAATGGCCATTTCTAGACTTTTGTCAGTCCCCTCCTGAAAACAGAAGTAGTGAACAGAGCTTTTTTTGATGGTTAGTTTAGCCAGCTGTTTGAATGTGGGAACAGAGATATATTCGAGAATTTGTGGATCAACTATGTCATGACACTTTATTTCTGATAAATTCTGTGGATTTTTTTTTTTCCCCCAAATGAGTTATCTCAGGCTTTAGGGACAAAAAAAAGTGCTCCGCTATCAAACTTGCCTTTTGCTTTTGAAATGGACTTGTTTCTTAACTTTTCATTTCAGTTCCTTTTTTTCCCTCCTTTCCCCTCGGGAATTTTGCCATCAGCTCAAAATACCACTGTTAGTGCTGTGACTGGAACTGCGAATACACTCTGCCACAGTCATAGGCTTCTTTTATTGGAAATGTCCCTGTCTGAAAACCAGTTTTCTTGTCTTGATGAGTAAGCACTGTCTAATGTGGAAAAAAATAAGTGTAAATAAATAAGTGTGTACCAATTAGGTAATTCAAAACACGGTGATGGGTTCAGTTACTGATAAAAGTAATGATTTTTTGTAGCATAAATGTGTCAAAATACTACGTAGAATTAGCAATCCTAAGATGTGGTGTTACTAGAAGCATGTATGTAAGTATAGAGAAATATTGTCATTTTCTGATTTCCTGAAGTAACTGGAATGACTTCGGAAATACTGATGAATTCTTTTTGTTTTGTTTTAATTTCAGTAAAATATGAAAGAATCAAGTTCTTGGTAATTGCATTGAAGAGTTCTGTGGAAGTCTATGCATGGGCACCAAAGCCATACCATAAATTTATGGCCTTTAAGGTAACAGAATATTTCAGTTGTATGTAGGATTTTCATATATCCACTTGCAGTTACCCCTTTTACAAAAATGCTCCAACATTTTATCATGGCCGTCTTACAAGTTCTTTGGTAAATCTGCCATGAACTTCGTATTATTTTTTAATTTAAGAGCTTTTTTTGCTCTAAGAGGCAGTACACTTAAAGTTCTAAATTGTAACTGAGCATAAACTAATAATCAAAATGGCACAATATCAAAACTGTTTGTTTCATCTCTCTATAAATAAAACATGAGGCAGAGAGAAGTGAACTGAGTCTAAATATCTTCATCTGAGCAGAACAGGTCATTAAGTGATACTCAGCATTGTTACTTTTTTGAATGCAGCAAGAATGAAGTTAGCTGGCTTGGTATAATTACCAGACTGATTTGCAGACAATCAGTTACTGTCGGTTGTGCAGATTGAAGTAAACACTACAGGAGTGTCAAATTGCCCTGAACTTTGGGGAAAACAAGTCTTACTGAAAAACAAACAGACCAACTACAGTAAACCCCACAGAAAATAGCTTACAATATTATGTGATTTAAATGCAATAGGTTGCAGAGTAATCTGTCCTTGTCCATGAGAGGCATGTTAGCCTGACTGGTCTGGTGGATGGGGGCCAGAGGGACGTGGGAGAAATAAACCCATAATATGTGCATTAGAGCATGTTTTTATAAAACCCACTGTGGTTCTAAGCACTAAAGTAAATCTCACTGATGGTTGTCTTACAGTCGTTTGGAGAATTGGTACATAAGCCATTGCTGGTGGATCTAACCGTAGAAGAGGGTCAGAGACTAAAAGTGATCTATGGCTCCTGTGCTGGCTTCCATGCCGTTGACGTGGATTCAGGATCGGTCTATGATATTTATCTACCAACACATGTAAGAGCTGCTGCTGGGGTCGGGTGTTTTTCTTTCTTTCTGGTTTCCCCCCCTCTTCCTTTCCTCAGATGACCAGCATGTCAGGCTATTCCTGTGGATCACTGCCAGATGCTGGCAGCGGTAAATTGGGTGGATGGGTCCAAGCAGATGCGGCCACCTGTGCTTAGGGGCTTGTGGCTCACTCTCTGTCCTCTCGTCATGGTCAGTATGTTTCCATGGTTGGGAGCTGCCCACTCAGATCTGATGTGGGCAAACATGACTGTTTCAGGGGTAGCAGCTCAATGTCCGAGTGCATTGCAAATGCCTAGCAGAGGCTGCAGGGAAGGTACAGTACAAATCATAGAATCATAGAATCATAGAATCATTAAGGTTGGAAAAGACCTCTAAGATCATCGAGTCCAACCATCAACCCAGTACAAATGCCCACTAAACCATGTCCTGAAGCACCTCATCCACACGTTTTTTGAACACCTCCAGGGATGGTGACTCCACCACTTCCCTGGGCAGCCTGTTCCAATGCCTGACTACCCTTTCAGTGAAGAAATTTTTCCTAATATCCAATCTAAACTTCCCCTGGCGCAACTTGAGGCCATTTCCTCTCGTCCTATCGCTTGTTACTTGGGAGAAGAGACCAACACCCATCTCTCTACAGCCTCCTTTCAGATAGTTGTAGAGAGCGATAAGGTCTCCCCTCAGCCTCCTCTTCTCTAGGCTAAACAACCCCAGCTCCCTCAGCCGCTCCTCATAAGACCTGTTCTCTAGACCCTTCACCAGCCTCGTCGCCCGTCTCTGTACACGCTCCAGCACCTCAATGTCCTTCTTGTAGTGAGGGGCCCAAAACTGAACACAGTATTCGAGGTGCGGTCTCACCAGTGCTGAGTACAGGGGCACGATCACCTCCCTATTCCTGCTGGCCACACTATTCCTGATACAGGCCAGGATGCYGTTGGCCTTCTTGGCCACCTGGGCACACTGCCGGCTCATGTTCAGCCGGCCGTCGACCAGCACCCCCAGGTCCTTTTCCTCTGGGCAGCTTTCCAGCCACTCTTCCCCAAGCCTGTAGCGTTGCCTGGGGTTGTCGTGACCGAAGTGCAGGACCCGGCACTTGGCCTTGTTGAACCTCATGCAATTGGCCTCGGCCCATCGATCCAGCCTGTCGAGATCCCTCTGCAGAGCCTTCCTACCCTCAGGCAGATCAACACTCCCGCCCAGCTTGGTGTCATCTGCGAACTTACTGAGGGTGCACTCGATCCCCTCGTCCAGATCATTGATAAAGATGTTGAACAAGACTGGCCCCAAAACTGAGCCCTGGGGCACACCGCTCGTGACCGGCCGCCAACCGGATTTGACTCCATTCACCACAACTCTCTGGGCTCGGCCGTCCAGCCAGTTTTTTACCCAGCTAAGAGTACACCCGTCCAAGCCATGAGCCGCCAGCTTCTCCAGGAGAATGCTGTGGGAGACGGTGTCAAAGGCTTTGCTGAAGTCCAGGTAGACCACATCCACAGCCAATGACATAACAGGAAGGCAGTACAAAAGACATGACAGCCCACTGGTAAGATTCAACAGGGTTGGCAAAGGCCAGGTGACCTTAGCTACCAAGGTTTCCTGTTGTTCATTGTACACAGAGGTGTCAGATGGGCCTGCAGTGTGCGATGCACCTCCCCAGGCACTATTCACTACAGTGCAGAGGTCTGAGGTCTGCATCTGGGCTGCTTGCCACAGGCTCCCTTTCTGCCCATGGAAAGAAAAGGGCACTCCTTGTTTAAATGTCTGCCTTAAGATGGGAGCATTTGTGCCCCAAAGGTTTCCAGGTCTTTGTTGTCATTGTGTAGGGTGTCTAGCTTGGGGAGAGCAGAGCTAGCACTTCTAAGGTAAGTGAATCCCTGATGTGCTGTCAGCCAAAATAAAAAATCACCCAGCCGTTTCTCTCAGTGCAGGTTCTGTGGCATTAAAACAAAACGCTTCCTCTTCTCTTCCATCTCTAGATCCAGAGCAGTATCCAACCTCACGCAATCATCATTCTCCCAAACACGGATGGGATGGAGCTACTGGTCTGCTACGAGGATGAAGGAGTTTATGTCAACACATATGGAAGGATCACCAAGGATGTGGTTCTGCAGTGGGGAGAAATGCCAACTTCAGTTGGTAGGTGCCTCGGCAGAGTAAAATACAATGTGCCGTTTAGGAGCATGAGTGTGTGCACACGGGCAGAAGGAAGGCGCATCAGGCTTGACTACAGATTCAGAAGCAGCGGTGCTGTAGTATTCCTGGAAAACAGTTGCGCAGAGTGGACAGTAATCATATGGATCTGTTTTGTGCTGAGTTTTTAAGAACAAAACCCAAACAAGCAAGTTGTGGAGTTCAGAAATGAAAAACTCATTTAATAAACAGCAGGGCCTCAGTGGGCAGTTACAGAAGTTTTGCTAGACAGCCACAAAGTTGTGGAAACCTTTCAGTATAAAGACATGTAAAGTGGCAGATGGATAAGATATTACTATAGGTAATTCTGTGTTGATAATGGCTGTATATATGATTTGATGTGTTTACTTTAATTCACCTGCAGATTGCTCTTCTATCCTAGCATGATAATTCTCCCAAATCTCTCCAGTTCAAAATAAGGTAGTTTTGAGAGTGGGAGCAATGAGTGTAGTAAAATGGGCGCAGATTTGTTACGGACAGAAGTACACACCAGGATCCCTCTTACTGCCTGTGCTGCCGTACTTCAGGGCTGAGCGTAGCATGGGCTGTGGTCACACCTGCCTTTTGTTGGGCAAGCACGTGGAGTTTTACCTGCTTTGGAATGGATGCATGTACTGGGAGATGACTGCTGATAGCTGTTCGAGCAATGCGAACAATAACGGAGGAGGAAATTTAAAGAAGTTTCATGCACAGCATGTTCACTCCTGTGGTGATTAACTCCCTTGACTAGATCTAAAAGCAAGCAGCATTTATCAGCTGGCAAATTGCAGAGCCTTGCGGGACTGTGAAGTAAATGGCACTGAGGGAGCCGACACCATCTGAACATCTCATCTGACAATTTTTAGAAGCTATTTGGCCCAGTTACCACGAGTGACATATTTAAAAATAAGTAAATTTCCAGCATGATGGTATATGCAATGTTATAGGTGTATATTATACTGTAGTAGATGATTTAATTTCACTGAAAATTAATATGAGAAAAATTCTCTAAAAGGGAAGTACTACAAAATTAAACATTTTTTAATTTTGCTTGCTAAGAGCTATTGTTCTTTTTATTTTTCTGTTAAGTATGCATGCAAATCAGAGGCAACAGCTTATTCTTCATTAAATTCCCATATGTTATTTTTGGCAGCATTCCTACGACTATCCATCAAATTGCTTTTTGATACCTTTTAATAATGCTGGTGACTTTCTCCTTTATATGATTTTTTACTGCTATCAAGAACAGATTTTTTTCCTCATGCTACTACTAATCTGTTTTCCTCAGTGACACCCTTAAGGAAAAATGCTTGATTTTTTGCTTTATTTGTGCACAAAGGAAAGCGGTATGACAAATAATAGTATTTCCACTTGGAGAGCTTAATACGAACCTCTTTTAAGATATACAGAGTACTTTTCAGACCAATTAGCTTTCTGAAGAAGGAGAGCAGGTTTTTGACATATTACTCCAATTAAAGGAAGCTAGCTCATTTTTTTTTGCTAATTTTCCCTTTCCCTCTCCCCTTTCTCTGTTTTTGCTGACAAACTCCTCCAAGGAGGGAAAATAACACTGTAAGACACAGAGCTGGTGCTGGGGACATACCGGAGTGGATGGGTTTAGTCTGTTTAAACCTTGGGTTCTGCTTTCTCCTTGTCAATACCTAATTGACCTGTCTCTTTGCCAAACTTGGGAGAAAAAGCCCGTTTAAAAACTCGACGTTCCTTCCATTTAGTTGAAGGTTGGAAGGTTCCTGTTGTGTCATGAATGCTCAGGCAAGATGTATATTACTAATGTGGAATTTCCACAGGGAAATTAAAAAAAGATGACGCTGAAGACAGAAATAGCACTCTGAACATGTGTGTAGTTACAATAAGTACATGCAGGTCATTTTTAACGAGAGTGCATCAGTATATTCCTCTGCTTTTTCAGTTCCTCCACGTTGCCCTCTACCTGTCCTAATGGGCTGTGTGTTGTGTTTTCTTTCCAAAGCATACATCCGATCCAACCAGATTATGGGCTGGGGAGAAAAAGCTATTGAAATACGATCGGTGGAAACTGGACACTTGGACGGTGTGTTCATGCACAAAAGGGCACAAAGACTCAAGTTTTTATGCGAACGCAATGATAAGGTATAATTCCTTCCCCCTTTAGTTTCTTGCCAAGATGGTAAATGTGTACTTTAACTGGGTACTTGTGGGAGGTTGACCCCGACCAGCAGCCAAACACCCACCCAGCCTCTCGTTCACTCCCCTCTTCCATGGGATGGGGATAAAATAGAAGGAAGGCGAAAAGACTCATGGATCAAGATAAAGACGGTTCAATAAGGACAGCAAAAGCTGCGCACGCAAGCCAGGCAAAATAAGGAATTCATTCACAACCTCCTGTTGGCAGGCAGATGTTCTGCTGCTTCCCGGGAAGCAGTGCTTCAGCACGCGTAATGCTTGCTTGGGAAGACAAAGATCATCACCACAATGTCCCCCCCATCCTCTCCTTTTCCATGAGCTTTTATTGCTGAGCATGATGATGTATGTTATGGGATATCCCTTTGGTCAGTTTGGGTCAGCTGTCCCAGCACTGTCCCCTCACAGCCTCTTGCTGGTCCCCAGCCCACTGGCCTTGGAGGGGTGAGGGGGCTGGAGAGAAAGCCTTGATGCTGTGCAAGTGTTGTTCAGCAGTAGCCAAAACACTGCTGTGTTAACACCACTGGTTAGCCACAAATGCAAAGCCCAGCACCATACGAGCTGCTATGAAGAAAGTCAACTCCATCCCCACCAGACCCTGCACCGCACTGCAATTGCGCTGTAAATATCGGGGGCAGTAAAGGCAAATTAGAGCCTCTGCTGTCCTCCTACCTGTTGAATTTACCAGTCTCTTTTCTTTGCAGGTTTTCTTTGCCTCCGTACGGTCAGGTGGAAGCAGTCAAGTCTATTTCATGACCCTTGGCAGGACTTCTCTTCTGAGCTGGTAGAAGCAGTGGGATTTGGCGAGGAATTGCTGACATCCAGAGTCTGAGATCTTCATAACTCGGAATTATTTTCAACTGGAGTACAGACCTGCACTAATGCAGCACTCTGTGTAAATGTGTGTGCAGGCATCACTGGTGTTAGGTTTCTTTTTGTTTTTCAACTGAGGCTGCGATGCAGCTGGTGCTGTAAAGATATTGCCATCAGGTGCTACGATGTCTTTGAGATTTGGGATCACGCTAGAAAGCTACAGGTCGTCTTTTCCCTTCAGCTCCAGGATTCCTAGGCTTTGAAGGACTCTGTTTGTTAGTGTTAAAACAGAGAGGGGGGGGGGAAGGGAAAAAAACCCCAGACTTACCATGAACATGCTGTTGAGTGGACAGGAGGCAGGCAAGAGAAGGTGAGAAGTGGTGTAGAGAGTCAGACTGGCTGAAACAGAGGGCAGATCTAGTCTAGTAATGTTAACAATGTATTTAATTGACATTTCTTTTTTGTAATGTGACAATATGTGGACAAAGAAGAAGGTGGAGGTTTTAAGAAGTTAATATTTATAAAATGTGAAAGACACAGTGACTAGGATAACTTCTTTTTGGGGACAGGGAGGGAGGGAAGGGGCTCGGGGTGGAATTCTTGGGGTTTTTTTGTTTCTGCAGTTTTATTTTGGCCTGGCCAATAACTTTAGTCATTTTCTGTGTACCAGGTATTGCCTGAAACATGTGCAGATGA
>JASVER010000085.1:3662247-3812345 GCA_030449065.1 Oceanodroma leucorhoa | reverse complement strand
AAACTCAAGAAAGCCTTACATTTGCTGGCGGAGGAATACCTAGAACTATTTTTTTTTAATTGTATGACTTTTGGATAGCGTTGAAGGTGAAGGATGTGTTCTTTTCAGGCCCGGTGTGGTCAGCCAGAAGAACGATCAACCTTTTGTACTATAATGAACTAAAGGGGACTCGGAAACGCAACGTGATGGTAGACGTGGGTGTAATCACACAGCTGCCCTGTAGTGTAGTTTGCCGAAGCTGATTCAATCGAATGTCAGTCTGCGTGATTTAAATCTTCCAGCGCTATGTGGTCAAAAATTAATCTAGTCCTTGAAAGCTGATGCTATTCACCTAGAGGAAGATGCTCCAGTACTGTAGGGATGCCCAGGTCTCGGATACGTGCTGTTGAAGTTTTGAGGCTCCGTGGGGGGGGAGAATCTCCTTCCTTCGGTGGGGCTGCCCGCCTGGCAGCTCCTGCCTCCACAGAAGTGCCGACACGGCAAGGTAAAAACAGTATTACAAAACCACTACGTATACCAACATCGAACTCTTCAAACAGTGCTTTTGTAAGCAAAGAAGAAAAGAAAAGCTCCTAGGTTTAGTTTTAAGCTTTAATAAGTAATAATTTTCTGTATCTTTAAGTCAAAGTAACCCTAACTTGTATGACTGCAGTGTTTTTATTTTTTATCTTATGCACATGTTATGTTGGAGAAAATGTTTACAAAAATGGTTTTGTTACACTAATGTGCATCACATATTTATGGTTTATTTGAAAGTGATTTTTGTGGGTTTTTTAGTTTTTCATAGTAGTAGTAGTACACTTTTTGTGATTTATAACCCCAAACTCTGCTGATTATAAAGATGCTAAACAATAATACAAAATGACAAACTGCATTAAAATTACTAATCGTAGAGCTGCAAAGCAGACTGGTGACAAGTAAAACACTCAGCCTTTTTTTTGCAGTGCTATCTAACTTGTCTTCTGTGTATTATGGAAATTACTGTTTTTTCCCCGTTTTTCCTTAAATAAAGTCAAATTGACACCTATTGTATGTGGAAAGTATTTTGAATATCTACTGGCTGCAGAAGTCAAGCTGCATGTTGCCTAGTTGCATGTGTTCGTAAGAACAAAAGCCTTATTGTCAAATCTCATAATTTTAGAGACTTTGACAATAAACGTGGGCTTTTGAGGGCTTTGCTGTTGTTGTTCTTGTTTTTTTTTTTTTTCCTTAAAGCCCTATCTCCTGGTGCAGTTGCTCTTTTGAGAATTACAATTTTCCTTTAAAAAAGGAAAAGTAAAAAGCTTAGAAACATTAGCGAGTGCCCAGTGGTTCAGAAAGAAGAAGTTGCACAAAGGAGAGCCTGGGTGCGTTGTGAACGTGCCCTCCCACTACACCGCTTTCAGGCATGTGATTTTTGCGAGCTGGCATTACTTATTGCCGAGAGAGTGCAATGAATAGGAATCCTGAGCCAGATTCTTGCACGGCATAAAAGCATGGCTCCAAAAAACTCGAGGCTTTCCGAGTCGTAAGCCGTGAGTACTGAGCAGGTTTGATGTAAAGCCGCTGTTTTGCGCCCCTGGGGTTCTTGTTGGCCTTTGCCCATGTTTTTCCACCATGGGCTGTGTCTGTTTTCTGAAGGGGAGATAAGCAGTAGATGTTTCCTTCCATCTAGGCTGGTCTCCGCGAGAGCAGGAGGAAGGCTGTGTTCCCGGACTCCTGCCTTTCCTCGCACTTTCATCTGCAGAAGGCAGGGGATGTGGTGTAAGCTGAAAAATGTTTCAAGGTTTCACTTGCTTCCTATGGACAAAGGTATCTGAAATCCTCAAGCCCCGCAGCTTTTCCGCTTCTGCAAGTGTAGATACTGACTGATCTTAAAAAACTAGCAGGACCAGCCAGCTGCTGGTCAGGTTCCTGCCAGCTCCACTCCAGTTGCTGCTCCGGAGCTGCTGGTTTTCTTCGGTCATTTTTGACCGGTTGAAGACTTCCCTAAGTTAAACATACTTAGCATAGCCAAGCACCGTAGCTAGTCATGAAGACAGATACGAGCTGTTGCTCATTACAGTATGCAGTAGGTAACGGAGAGCAGCAGCCCCAGGTGTGAGCTTCACGGTGGGCGCTGGCAGAGGCAATAGAGAACATGCAAAACCTTCACACTCCTGTGAAGAAAGACACAACTGCAGTGATTTACAGGAAGAAGGAAATAAAAAACCGAGAGCATTGGAAACTGAGCAGCAGATCTCATTCCTCTATGGGACTTGTGTAGATAGCAGTGGTGAGACACGTCCAAATTTGTACCTTGTGAGAGGAGGAGGGATGTACATAGGACAGAACAGAACAAACTGTGCAGCAAAAGAACATGTGCGTCTTCAAAATTTAACAACCGCAGTAGTCAAACCAGAGAAAGAAATGATCAAACATCAAAAGGAGCATTTGAAACAATTTTTTTACAAAGCTTCTAAATATGCAAGTTAAATATTAGCAAGTTAAATATTAGCAAGTTAAATATTAGCAAAAACACCTACCCATGAGATTGAAGTAAAAAACCTGCAAATTAGAAAAAATACAAAGAGGAACCCCCCCTCTTTGGGGGGTTGCTTTGCTGAAACACACATGCTGGAGCATTAGGATTGTATAGGACCTTATATGAAAGGGGGAAAGTCTAGTTTGGTGGGCTACTGCCTCTTGTGCAGAGAGCTTGTTAATTCTTCGGCTTGTATCATCTATACCATGGTCTGAGACAAAGACTGTAGTATTGMTAAAAAGAGACTGAAGTTGTTGGAGAAACAACTTCAAATGCAAGAAAAGAGCCTATGGTGGAGAGGGGACTCGGCACCGTGCATTCAACACTGGACTCTGCTGTATCAAAATGGTCCAAGGCAACAAATTTGCTAATAGTAATGCGAATGCATTTCCACCTTAGTGTTCAGTGCCCTGTCACCCACCTGTGAGCTGCAGCATCTCAGCCCAAAGCCGTTTCTCTCTTCTTCGAACATCACTGAAGAAAAATCAGCTTGTGCAGTATTCCATAAGGACTTGTCACAGCCAGCCTGTTGTACTTGCTGCTGGCTTTTACTTTGCCTTAAAATCACAGACAGTCCGGCAGGGAAGCAATCCTGGGGGTTTAACTSTGAGAAGGCTTGTTTTGCTACATGAGGAACATGCGTTATGGCCAGGATTTCAGCTGCATGTAAGGGGCGTCCTTTGCCTGCCGGGCTATTTTGGTGCACGTAAGGGATGTGAGTTCAAAGAGMCGTGTGCGCCCAGCAGCTGCAAAAATGTTAGCTGCAGCTCTCTTCCAGTACGTGCAAATTCATTGCTGAGCTCCGGCACCCAGATGTTGGCCTATTTCCAACCCATTAAAGCCGGGAAAGTTGGTAACAACTCTCTTCTTTTGACTTAACCTCCTTTTCTAAGAGGTTTTTTTAGCACGTTGTGGTGTTGGCGCTGCTTAGGGAGGTGTGGAAACACAGGGCCAGGTGCCAGTATTGCTGCATGGAATGCTGTGGAGGTTACTGGTTGGGGGAATTAAAAGAGAACATCAGGTAATTGCAGTTACTTAATTTTCAGTCCGTGATCATGTGACTCCACGCAGCATATGCTCCGATAAAGGGTAAAAGCTCTGCTCGAGAAATACCAACCATTTTATTCCTTCTTCTTATCTCCCCGATTTGTTCCACTCTTGTTCTGAACAACAATAAACTAGGGAAAGAAGTAGAGAGGAAGGTGTTTCGTTGTTTAAGAAAATAAATCCCTGACTCAATAAAAGTATGCCCATTCCAGCTGAGGAAATGACAAGGTTTTTTTTCCTTTGTTAAATTATAACAGGAAATTCACTTTAACGTCTCATTCTCAGGCTCTTGTTGTTCTATGGGGTAAATATGTGGCATGGGAAAGTCAGATTAATTTGTTCAACTGCTGTACACAGCTCAAATTTTACTTGCCCTCTGTGTGAAATTTTTATTGCACAACCTCATATTTGTCATTCAGCGTAATTTGTCCATTTAAAAGGCATTACCACACTTCCATTTTATTTTAATATTTGCATCTCCTAAGCAATTTTGCCCATGCCATGTTAGCCATGGAAACAGTGYTTTTCTGGCTGTGAAACAACTGGTGGAGTGAAAGGATTGTAAAATACTGTTTGCCTCAGCTCTTGACACAGGGAGATTACAGACAATTCCCATCGGTATAGTTAGCAATACTCTAGTCTTACAAACAGGCAAAGCTGGAAGACTGAAGACAGTAAATGATGTGTTTGGGAGCTTCTAGTGAGTTAGAGAGATAGTAAGAAAACTGAGATTTTAGTTTGAGATCTTTCACCTCAGCCATTAAACCATCTTAGCCCCTTGGGGTACCKCTGTCTCCCTTGGTGTTTGATGAAGGTGATAGGGTGTAACCCACATGGTTGCTTTCCAGGGCCAGATATTCATACTTATTAACCTTTGGCAATTCAGACAGAAAGTCATTAGCAAGGCTAGACCTGTGAGAAAGAAAAGCATAGAGGGAATTCACGTTTTCCTCTTCTGTTTTGTTGCAATGATTTTACCAAATTTTTCACTGATACTAAGCACACACTTGCATGTATATGGCACAGAGCATGCTGACTTGCAACAAGGAGGAGTCCTGGCTTTTGGCAACCCTGGTGGTACCATGAGGCAGAAAGTGGACCCGGGTCCTCCTAGAAGAGACTTGTCAACCCCACTGCAGGCTTAAGCATATGTTTAACTTCAGATGTAACATAGACATAATCTAACCTCCGTTCTCCCAAGCACTTAGTTGTGTCTTAGCTACACCTAATGCTTAAATRTAGTCGCAAACCTGAATGTGAACTTCCTATCAATGGATCCTACCATGGTGCAGAGAGTACACAGAGCAGCTGGCAGAGCCAGACTTGTGTGCACATACAGATGCTCTGACCTAAGAACTGGCTCACTGGGCTTCACTAAGTCCCAAACCTACCCAAATCGCATCACAAGAACTTCTGGAAAATTCATATGGAAATTTTCTTGATGTTTTGGTAATGAAATTAACTGAGAGATTAGAAGAGAGCACAAACTGGCATAGAATGTTAAAATGCAAAGTATGTAATTATAGACTCACAGTTGTAATGACTCTAATAGATATCAGAGACAAGTATAAAAGGAGAATAAATTATTTCAGGCCATAAAGAATCAGTTATGGGTAATTAAGCTGCAATTATCATTACTGTGCTGCTATGATAGGTTTTCTTAAACTAATTTTTCTAAAATGGAATAATACAAGTTAAGCATGAATTCATCTATTATCTGCCATTCAGATAAAACATTTTTCTAGTGCTTTTCAAATTGTGCCAGTGGGACAATCTCAGTTTTACACTAGTGAAAACACCAGGGATTTTTATGAAGTGATTTATTCCACRTCACACAGCTGTTCAGTGGCATCGTTTAAACTCAGGCTCAGTGATGTGCATAAACCCATGCCTACTGCCAATCATGTAAGCCAGCAATCAGGTTCAACAGAGTTCTTCACATGCTTAAGATGAAGTGATTTGGTAAATTGATAATCCAGGGCTATAATTCAGGGCAAGGATGGCACAGTTTAGAGCAGCCAACAGCATTCTTGGTTCAATCCACAGTGCTGAGATGGTTGAACTTGGACATCAGCTCTTGAAAAGTTTCAGTTCACGATATTGAGATGAATGGTCATTGATGTCACCTTGCCTTAAAAGGGCCCTTGTAAAATGTGGCAGGTGAACAGCTGATCTATGAGCAGGTGTGGTGTATGAAGGACCAGTAGTCCTGCTCATGACATCAAAGACCTGAGATGGCAGTGGCATTACAAACGGTGAGCCAGAAAGGCAGCGGGCCACCTTCTCGCCATCTTAAGGCACTGAAGACTTTGCAGCTGGAGAGTAACTCCATACTGGTACCAATGTACAAACTCATATGTTACAAGTGACAACACAAAATTCAGGTGGAGGTTGACTTTTCCTACATTGCATGGTAACCTACAGAAAGGAGCAAGGAAATGAATTCTAGGTTTGCTCCTAGCACTGTCTCTCTACAAATGACCCAAGGTAGTTACGGGTATTTGCAGAGGGATTACTCTGGGTCCCTAAAGCCTGGATGCTGCTAAAGAAGTGTTGGGGTTCCCAGGGTGACAGGGGTGTCTCAGATACCTTGGACATCTGGAAGGGAACTGCGTGCTTGGGTTTAGGTACCTTAATCCCGTCAGAGGTTTTAACGCGTTTGTCATGACGCTGAACTCCTCAGTGCAGGGCTTGTCATCCGTTGCGTGTGTTTGTGCACCGCCTTGCGTAACTCAACCAGTTGATGCTGTAATACAAACCTTTAGGAAAATGATTTTTTTTAAAAAATGATGAAAAATTGGAAAATACCAGGGTTTAACGTTCCTAACTTAAACTTAACCCAGACATCTCTTACTACAGCTCAGCATTTAATTACATTTATAGACTTTTCTTGAAGTGCCGTTCTCACACTACAACAGATGGTCCTCATGGGGGGGATAAGTGTTCACAAACTCTCTTTATCCTCATTAATTAGTTTGGAGCCTTATGTATAGCTTACTTGGTGTCATCCAAAGTGCTCGTTTTCTCATAAATTATATCAACTTAGTATGATTCAGAAATACTAATGAACTTCTCTACATTCCTGTAAAGTAAGGGAGGGTTATCGTTAGAAGCATTTTTTTTTCTGTTATCCTAACTTGAAATAAGGAACAAAAGGTTGGATTTTTTATGGATGAGAATTTAAAAGACATTTTGTTTCAGAAAAGCCAGAGTGAAACATTGCAGTATTTGGTCAAAACTAATTTCTTCACTTCTAGTAACTGTAATATTTTGCTTGCTGTAATAACCACCAGCATGTCATCATGTTAACTGTAATTTGAATTTTAAAGGTATTTTCGTATTGCTCCCTACATCCATCATCCCTGTATGCTGTGCTTTTTGAATGGACAACTTCTCTCATGGTCCAGCTCACAAAGTTTCTCTGAAGGAAATGTGTTACATCAGGTTACATTTACATTTTTGAGGGGTTGCGTATACCTATAGAACCCCGTGTGCTGGGTGAGAGAAGGTGTTGATAAGTAAATGCTTTATAAATTTTATGGCATTGATTAAGTATTTCAGAGTGTATTGATTAAACAAAATATTCTGTCTTGATCAAACTGATCTCAGACAAAATTTACCTCTCACCTTTCTTGATCAGAATACATGTATTTCACAAGACTAGCATTTTCCCATGGGAAGTATCAGTTAAATGGCAAATTAATTTTCTGATTAAAAAGGAAAAGATTCAGATGGAAAATGCATAGCCCCGTGTGATTTTTTTTATATGAAGAACTGAAGCAACGTTTTGTCCAGTTGGCCAATGTTTTCACTCGTGAGCTGCCCCATGCCTTGCTCTCTGCCCCAGGTGAGAAGCCCCTCATTGCCTTCAGGCCACGGCACCCGCAGGTCTCAGCTGCAGACTTGTGGTCAAACAAGTGCCAGTTGCACATAGTTTGGGTAGGTGCCTCGGAGCGACGGTTTTTGTTAGAATAACTGAGATTTGGGGGGAGGGAAGCAACAACAACTCAGAGACTCTGCCAAGCACGCAAGCCCTTCCTCAGGTGCGCTAAACATGAGCAGAGAACAGGTTCTTTGAGGGCCCTCTTCATGGAAGGTGGTGAAGTGCTCTTAGACCCGTGTGTTTCGGTGGTCTCCTTACATGGGACTGCTAGTGGGTGACTGAGGCTGGGGTGAGGGATCTGCTTTTGCCACTCGGTGCCCTGGGGACCCCGAGGGCCGGCCGTAGTGAGCTGGGCAGTGCCTGTTCCCCCTGGCAGCTCCGCCACGGAGAGTAGGAAGAAGAGTGAGAGGTCACGAAAATGAACAAAGTGAAGTTGTTGATCTCTCTTTGCCCCACTTCTATAAATAGAACCAACCCTTTTGGTTTCAGTTTTATTTCTAATCATGGAGAGCATTGTGTTTTCGTTCCCATTGCTGAATGGCTAAAATGGCTCCTACGTCTTCTTTCCATTCCCTTGCGATAACAGCACTGGGTGGAGGAAGACGTGATTTCCCAGTGTCTGGGAGACATTTGCATGGTGAGGCCAAATATACAGGAGTTCAGGTTCCTCCCTCTACACCCCTAGGAGAGGGAGCAGAGATGCCAGGGACTGCACACCAGCAGAGCTGGGGTTGGATGCTGCCCATAGCCAGAGGACGCAGAGTCTGGGGAGGCTGGTGAGGATTTACACCTGGTGCTGCACCTTGGGGCTTGCCCAGCTGGGTGCCACCAGCTGGGGGAAGCTCCCTGCAGCAGATCCCACTGCTTGGTGAGACCTGTCATTTAGGATCATCCCACATCTGGCTGCATCTGCTGCAGGAGAAGCAGCTTTCTTCCCTCTGGCAACCATGCCCTTAGGGCCTGCAGGACTCGTTAACTTCTCGGAGGTTTGAGAGGCTTGTATTTTTGCAGAAGCTGTAAATTCAGTCCTATTTGGAGAAGTGTTGTTGGTTCCATTCCCTCCTCCTTTTCTCTGCTCCCTTTTTTCTGTTGTCTGTCCTTCCTCCCTTTCTTAAGTAGCTATCATGCTTCTGTTTCTGCCCAAAGCAATGTTTGTCTTGCAATGTAATGGGTTGAAGCAACACACTGGAGATTTTTTCAGTGGATGCAGCTATTCCTACTTCTAGCAAAGATACGACTGTGTGGTGCTGAAATTGCATTTCTGCACTGCAGTGCGTAACTGCGCATGGATCCCAGTGCAAACTGTCCCAAGATGGGCAGACACTCTAGCTTTTAATCAAACAGCTTTGGGCTAATATGGAAATTTGTGCAAATAATAGAGTATTTGCACGAAGGGATGAAGCTGCAGAAGAGGTTTTGAACAGGCCAAATCCAAATCTTGCTTCTAAATTGGCCATCTGTTTGCAAAATGTATATCAGCAAATGCTATAATTGCACGTACGTGACTTGCTTTCAAGTTGACTGTGGTAACTCTGAGGCTTGACTAATGAAGTTTTGTAATAGCCGTTTTCAATAATTACTCTGGAAAGTGTAGTCTGTGCCGACGTTTCTCAAATGCAAAGGCCTAGAAGTTCCTTTTGGATTTGAAATACGGTGCTATTAAGCAAGCCCATTTTGCAAGTTCTAATCTCACTGCAGGAAACACCATTCTCATGAAGAGGTCACCATCAGAAAAGTGCATCCAGTTTCCTTCCAGTAAGATCTGGACTGAGCTCGTATCTCTCAGCATGGGTGCTGAGTGCTTGCTGGCACACAGGATAGGTTCTTGTGGGAGTATTGTGCAATAAGAATAGAGAGATGCTCTAAAATCTGAAGTTTACAGAGGCAGTGACAGTAAATATTTTTTGGAGGTTGTAAAGAGTCAGAGAGAAAAAAATGAAGTGTGCCTTTGTCAGGTGAATAACATTGATGCTCTGCTTGTGAATACTTCTAACCACGATGCACAAATCCTGCTTCTTGCAGTATCTTGACCACTCTGCACGTTGCAAATATTTTGCTTTTTTTTTTTTTTACTTTTTTTTGATGAGCACATTAAGATAGCCAACTTCAAGCCCCAGTCTAGAGAGGTTTACATGTCAGTTAAAGAAGGTTTCATTACAATTTCACAGTAAGAGTTTTCACACAGGTCATGGAGACTTGAGAGTTGCTCGGGGCTGGCGGTTTTGTTACCAGTGTGTATGGTTTTTGTAGCATGCAGGTATGAAGAGGCTGTGAATCTCATCTTGGAAAGTTTTAATGATGACTGCATTTATTCTCAGATTCATAAGATTTTAACATTTAAGCCTACTCTAAAAAGGCCTCCAAGAAAAACAGAATTTCATTTACCCACAGTTAAAAACCAGTTCAATAAATTCTAGCACTTGGGATTTCTGTTGTGGTTTTCCTGAAGTAAGGAGGCTTTTCCTGGAAGGACCTTTGAGGTCACTGCTGTACTGCTGCTTTGATGATTAGATCAGGTAAACTCATAAACTCCTAGTAACGGATAGTAGGGAGCAATCCTTTTCCAGTAGAAATACAGTACATTTAAAATGTAAAGTCTTAGTCCCTTAGACAGAATGTAGTCATCTCCTTACCATATGTTTTTAAGATGTATTGTGGCAGAAGATTTCAAGAGAAAGAGAGCTGATAACCATGCAAACTCACTTGTGGCTCCTTGTTATTTTCCCCTTCGTCCTTGTCTGAGATTGGTGGGACAACACTGCTTGCAGAAGCTGGTGGGAAACAGCCTCTAAAAAAGACATTGGGTAAGGCTGGAGACATCATCTTAATTTCTTCTTTAGAGTCTTCTTTCTGTCCCTTCAAAAAAAACCCAAAACACCAAAAACCCCAAAGGTTTTGCCTAAGTGCTATCATTTAAATGTGTTAGGAACCCATTTCAGTGTCTTCATCCTTGAAGTGAACAGTGTGTGATATATGAAAGGAGAGGAGGGAACAAGCAGCTAAAAACAGAGCTAGTTAAGTTAGGAGTGTAAGTGCCGTTGTGCACAGACAGATGGGTACCAGCTGTCTTTTTGGTAGCTACTAAGACATACTGTATGAACTGAGGAAGAAGAATGTACTTTAACTGAACACTGCTAACCTTGTAGAACAAAAAAGATCTGTAAAAACCTTCATGAAACCTAGATTTTATTTTTTTTTTCTGAAATAAGTAGGGCCGTATTTGGTGTAAAGTGTATGTTTTTCTTTAATATTCAAATGGGAAAATATTTCAAGTTGTTTCAGTCTCTAGTGCTGCTGAAAAACCTCTGGATACATGATAAAATGAATATTTATTGTGTATTACAGATGGGGAAGGGAACTGTTATTTTTGGAGCCAGGCAAAAATGATACATGCCTTCTTTTTGTTGAAATTAAATCTTTCGCAAAAAGAAAACTGGCAGCGGACCAAAAAAGTACAAGACCACCCATTAGAAAAAATTAATTTTGTGTCACATATTCAAACTTGACAAAAAGTGGAGAGAATAGTCCATTAAAAAAACCCCAAAGAAACAGAAGAGTGAAGAGCCAGGGGTGGAAGGAGAGGTAAGTGAATTGCACTGTGTGACCACTTCTGCAGCTGCCTTCCCTGCTGTTCTGGCGTTCATAACACAGTCAGATTTGGATGGATGCACAGCCACTGATTCAATATTCATAAACTTACAAGCAGGAATCATTATAGAATGGTATATTACTTCAACTCCAGCTGCTGGAAGGAGATGTTATGTCGGAAACTCGGTGTATAATTTTTGTAAAAAAACCAACATTCTGCTTTGATACCTTGTTATGTTGAGCAGGTCATGCTACCACCCAGCCTAGCTAACAAGAGCTCTGGGTCATATTTAGGGCAATATTGACGTGCCTGCCATTCACAATAACTGCCATGTCGTGGCTCTCAGTATTTTTGTGTGGAGGGCAGTGATGACTGAGGCCATCAAAAGGAAACACTTCCCACATCCAACAAAATTGGAGAAATGTAACTTGGAAGCATCCCACAATGTGGAAGAAATTCCTTGTCATATTTGTTAGGAGAAAAAACATGCAGGTAACGTTAGTCGTAATAGATGTCCTGCAGAATGTCATAATCAGTAATTTGAGCCAGGATTCCCAAACTCCTATATACTAGGGACTGCAGAAAAATTTGAAAATATACAGCAACAGGGCACATTAAACTTTAAGACACGAGTGATTATAATGGCCATTTGGCTTGGTATCTTCCAGGATGTCTTACCAGAAGCGAATTCTAATTGTTCTCTGGTGCTTTCCTCTCATCTCGTTCCCCAGCGTTGCTGACTTGCTCCAGTTGAAAACTGGACCAGTTCAACCAAGGTGAGCTTTTCGTTGTCAAGTGAGCAGCAAACTTATCAAAATCGAATTTGTGAAGAGGAAGCAAGTTGAAGCCTCTCAATGTGTGGCAATTCTTCCGGAACAGAGCAGGCAACACGCAATCTGGGACAGCCCCCAGGGACAACAGATCAATGAATACTTGCACGGAGATGTTGCCTAAGTAAACACAGTCACAGGATCTAATTTCACAAGTGTGTCTTCCTATTACTTGAGTAGTAATAGGATGCTTTTTGTACTGTGATCTCTGGGTGCCTTACAGCTACCTCGCTCACCTAGAAAATCTGAGACCTACAACTTCATGAGGCAGAGTGCGAAGCATGAGGTTCAGCATGAAACGGATGCAAGGGTTGGATTGTTTTCAAACACGAGGTTGCCCTCGGGGCATATGGAGCTCCATATGGTTGCGTGAGTCGTGCCCGTACAGTACATTTTGTTCTGCAATCAGTGTCCAAAGGTTTCATTTCACTATGTCTCGCATGAACACAGATTGCCGATAAGTGCTGTGTGTTCTGGTCAGCTGTCCCATCAAGCGTTGCTCCAGCACCATCTCGGATGTTTTCAGGAAACCCGTGCATGTTCTGCACAGTGCCCTAGAAAGCACAGGACATCTTGGGCCCACCGGTGTAATTTCTGCAACACCACTGCTCCTGCAAACGGGTGCCTTTTTAAAATTCTGTCTCCTTGCAAGGAGAAATCCTTGATGTGCTTTGTGGTCTTTGCAGTCAGGCATATAAACAGGGGACCAGCGAGAAGCTGAATCTAAAGGTAATGAGAAAGATGTTTGCAATCAGCTGGTCCTACCTCTGGAGATGGGTCAACCAGAAGCAAGCACAGGGACTCAGTGCTGGGGGTCAGAGGGATGGGATGGCAGGGAAAGAACTCCATTACATCAAAAGCCACTTGCCTCGGGCTGTGGAAGGAGCTTGCTGCAATGGCCTGCCAACATGAGAACTCCTGCATGTAGACTTTGCTCTTTGCAAATTTGCTGTGCATTGTTTGCAAACCCACTTGGTAGATGATGATGATGCATGACAGGGGAATGTGCAATGCCACCATAAAGCACCTTTGCCCAGCACTAAGACTAAGCGGCAAACGGGAAGTTGTTCGTGGCTAGGCACGGCTGGACTTCTGGGGCTGTGCGGTGCTGGATTCAACCAGCAGGAAGAGAATAAAGGGCACAACAGAAAATAGTGTTACAAAACTTTCAAAGTTYGTGTTATGCATACACATGGTTCTGGCTGTCCTATGGGGTTCTGGCTGTCCTACAGGGTTCTGTCTGTCAAGCGGCGTATAAAATTACAAAATGTACACACATGGGCAGCAAGAATGTCAGAGGACCCAGAGCTGCATTCCCTACAGCAAGGTTAAATACTTGATAGCACAGAGAAGAGTTGGCAGTTGGAGGATACAGTCAGGGCTAGAGGCTGGAGGTATTCCAGGTTCCTGGAAGCTGGGTGGTGTTGGGATCAATCCTTTCTGGAGGCTTTGAAAGACCTTAATTGCTGGTTGCCAGAAAATACAAGGGGGAAGAGTCACACTATATGTGCCATGTTCTTACGTCTCCTTAAACATTGGTTGCAACTTACTGTCAAGACCAGATACGGGGCTACATGAACTTTCAGTCTGACCTGCTGTGACTGTTCTGACATTCTTATGGTTTCAGATTCCCCAGCTGTCATGGATATTTCTCTGTGATGCTGCAAGCCCCAACCCCTGACTGTTGGATGGCCAATGAAGGGTCATAGGGTCTTTAGAAGATCTGGAGGTGTTTTCCATTACTTTTTGTTTATTAAGAAGCTTTTTCCCTTACATATATGTGTTGCTTTTTCTCCTCATGTCCCAAAGGTCCAGAACACCTTTTGTTCTTGGCTTACAAAGCCTTTTACTACCAAAAGAGTAACTATTTCCTGAGTAAGCTGCAGTGTGTACATAGGTGTATATATGCACACAATGAAGCACGCATTTGCAGGACAGAAAAGTAAAGAGAGGGTCTTGTGATCAAGGCTGAACATTGCTGAGAAACATCTTCATATCATGACAGCTGCTGGCTGTGATGTGGGCAGCCTTCATGAATGAACCAGGTACATGGCTGAGAGGCATCTCTACAGTGGTGCAAAGATGGAGAATGATACAGTTGAATTCCTTATGGTAACAACAGCCTCACCTGCATTTATACCACTCTGTGTGCTGTCCGTCTTCTGTGTCCTGGCCCTACTTCTGCTCATGACCTACCTTTTAATGTTGCTGTATCAGTGGGTAACTTACCTCTGTACAAAAGAAAGCTTCTTCTAATAGCAAAGGGATAATAAAGTCCCTCATCTAAATATGTGATCTGGTTATAGGAGCCTGGGCATCACTGATAAGGGCGCTGGGAGGACAGAGTTCTGCAGAGAGGTGAGGGTTATGGAGGAGAGCAGGTTAAGAGATGGACAAGAACACGTGTCAGAGGCACAGCAGAACTTGGTTCAGGGTACAGATGAATTTACATCTACTTCGCTGCAGGCAAACTTGTCCCCTGTCTAGAAAGAACTGTTTCTGAAAGGGGCTTGATAATGTGCATAGAATACTACAGGGTTTGCAAACCCTTGTTTATTGAACATGAAACAGCTGAACCCAAAGCAACTTGAATTTACCCATGACAGATCCTGAGTCAGGCATAAGCCCTGTGAAAGCACAGCCTCTTTAGTTCATCATTCCTCCTGTGCACCAACTTCTGTTGAAAACCCCTCTTACAAAAACATCAAAGTTGACACATTAACAGAATCCTTTCCTCAAGGTGCTGTTTCTTCATCTTCTCAGAAAGCGCAGCCTCAAGGAACAGTTCTGCCAGGTACTTTTCTTCATTACAACATTACAAGGTTTTGAAATGCTCATTTAGTAGAGTGTTAAAACCGGTGGCTGTTTACATTGTTTAGAAAACACTGCATATCTCCCTTTGGCAGACTGCAGTGCCAGAAAATTTCAGACTTTCCTCTGTTCCACCAAGCCTTCAGAAATAAGAATAATTTGATGATTTGAGGAGATACTAGAAAAATAATTCTCTTCTATTATAGCAGTGATTCTGGAAAGTGAAGAAGTAAATTTATCCTAAGATGAAGAGACAAGTGGTCTGAGCAAGCTCCGGAGGGTGGCATCCTAGTGCTGACGGCTCCGTGACTGCCTAGCTGCAGGGGCCCTGCAAGAGGCTGTCAGCCTCTAATAAACGTGGTATCACCAGCAAACTCATTAATGGATTTTGACCTAAAATGGCACAGCACTGCTGCTACTGATTTTCTTAATGTTGTAGAACTACATAAAGTAAATACTTCTTAATGTAGTCCTCAGGTTCTCGTTATACACGTAAACTTCACTGAAATGCTATTAATGAGCTGTGTTATTAGTAAGTAAACTTTTTCTGGCTGGTGTTTTGCTGTAAAATAGTTCTGAGTTTCTGCAAACATTTGCCAGTTTACACTAAACAGTTTTGGCCAGATTACTCTGGTGTACCCTGGCGAGCACAGCAGCATCCTGTAGCTGTTCCWCTTTGCATGGGGCAATGAAAAAACAGACAGCAGAGCAGGAACAGAAATCCTGCAGGGCTTTCATTTCCACCCTTCCTTTGGGGACTCTTCTAGTTGGAATACAACCCATTCCTCTCAGCAGGTGGCAGCCTCTACATTTCTCCATGTATGGATACGTCTATGTCTCTAATTTTTTCTTTTCTTTCTCTTTGCCTCAATCTACATAACGAAAGAGAGAGTTTCTAATGAGTCTAAAAATTACCATTGGAGTGCTAAAGAGTATGTACCTTCTTACTTAATCTCTTATCTCCAAGATTTCTCTTGGGTATTTTAAAATCCAGCAATAGATCCTGCGACTTCTGCATGGGACATGTAATTACGACCCTCTCATCTCAGGCCAGTTTCATAAACACGTCGTGAAACAGGCAGCAGCTCTGAACCACTGAGGAGCAGCAGGATACCCTATTGCTGAGTGCCGTGTCCTTGCTGTGCAGAGCTGGCCAGCTGCAACTTCAAGGGAACCAACGGTGGTTAAAGGTTCCAAACAGTGCTGCCATATCATTATGGTATCAAATGGTTAAATTCAGTTCCCCATTTTTTCTTTTGTTCCTGTAACTATGGTATCAAGTCAAGAGCCGTATCAATTATTCATACATCCTGCCAAAACCACTCTCCCTGGGAAGCCTATTCACAAGAACTTGTACATTAATCAAAAAAGTGACTTGTAAAGGTCCTGAGATCTTTCAGCTTTCCGTGAAGTCAAGGGGAACGGCTCAGCGCTTATGAGAAGGTCGGGTTTGATGAGCTGTCCTTAAAGTAACTGCAGGGGTCTGCTGGGTCCCCAGTGAAATAAATGCCCCTGAGATAACAGATCGTGGAAGCTAGAGCCAGAAGAACCAACAGGGATCTCAGTTTTGTTGGGAAGGAAGCTTTCAATCCAGGAATGTTTTGAAGGAAAAAAAAAACGCCACTTTTTTGCAATCTTTCATTAAAGTTACCCAAATTTTCCTGTAAATGGTAAACCCTCATGTTGGGTTCTCCCTACTTCCAATTAACTAAGTTCGAATGAATGCTCTTCCAGCTTKTGATTAAGGAAAATTGGCATAGCAAAGCAATATTGTTGTTAAAATCCCTTCTTTTTCTTTTCAAAATAGAATTGATACCAATGATTTAAACAAATAACATTAAATATTGTCTTGACTTCCTATCATGTGTAAAATCCTCCCAAAGTCTTTAAAAACCCGTTGCTGAAATGATGAGTTCCCTTTTTAGCGGGTACAGAACATCATGTGCTGGAGAAGGGCTTAGCTCAGTGCATTTGAAGGCTRAAATCCTCCTAAGATTAGTTTTGCTGCCCCGTGTGTATTTGTACTCCTGTTACGTGGTCAGCCTTTATGAATATAACAGAACCCTCCAAGCTCAGCTGACAGTAACYGTTTTTGTTAAAACAAATGTGTTCGTTAACCTGAATGAATGGTACAAAATCTTACTTTCTTCAGTGCTTCACAGTGTATGTGMACCAACTGAACAGATAAGTAGAAGATAAAAAGAAAGACTAAGCCTACCTCATCTTTATTGCAAGCAAATGTGATCTTGCAGCATCACTTTAGGTTGCTCTTGCATTTCTTCTTTAGGAGGACAACAGTAATGTTGGGATTGGCTCTTTTTCTTCTGAACTGACCTGATTTTGCCTAATTCCTGTTTTCAAATATGCTGATTTTTGTTCCCCCATTGAGAAACAGTATCTGTTGCATCTATTCATTTGTTATTCATTTATTTGTAACCCCCTCTTCTGTTATATTACTGATCCAGAACTAATGTATCTTGGCTTATTTTTTCTCAAGCAACTCTTGATGCCAGTCAGAATTGCTGACCATCATGACACTAAACACAGGACAAGTACTAAGGAAGAATGCCAAGTACATCTGAAAATTTGGTGTCTTTATTTCTGTACCATATGCACTTTCATATGTTTTGCACTGTGTCCCCCAGCCCCCCACAACTCCGGTGATAATGAATTACACATCGAGGTAGTGGAGTAGGAAAGACATGCCTTGGGTAACTGGATCCACTAAATGTATTTCATTCTTCTGCTTCTTAAAACAAGCCCGTGAAATATACTTGTGTGTCAGAAGGATAGTAAAACAAAGATAAACGCGAAGATTTACTGCCTGCATTAAAAAAATGACTTCATCTTCTTGGTGAGACAAAGATTTCCTTCAGGAACATGTAATAAAAAATGAATGGCTAATATTACCCTCCCAGTACACCTACAGTAATGTATGATCCATACCAGCTCAATTTCTTCCTCATCATAGGACATATATTTGTCACTGTTTTTCATAGCTATGAAGTTACTCTTTACCAATTAAATTTAAGTTCAGCTAACAAAAAGGCAATCATGAACAAAAATCTTTGTCATCTGTTTTTCTCTTTGCTTCTGGAATTCCCTGTTTGCAGTGTTGGCTGCTTAAACCAAGCACCATAACTAATTTAGAAATGTTCTGTTGTCCCTGTTGTTCTGGCTCATGTAACTCTATATGACTTCATGCTCCTCAACTGGACACAGTTCCTCCCCTGTCTACTGTTACTGTGGGCTTTTTGTAATCACTGCTATGTTTTTAAATCCCTCTACACTTTTCACATGCAAGACCACAGGGCACATTATGTTGCTTCATATATAAAAAGACTGATCATGATTGCAAGCAAACACTACGACTTTGGAAGTGGAGGGGAAAAAAAAGCTACTCAGCAATCTCAGGTTTGCTTTTTTCTAGCGTGTCCCTAGTGCCCCTACTGACTCACTGCCTGCGGTCTGAGAAGGTGCCATAGCTGTGGGAAATGTCTGCTGGCTGTTCTCGGCATCGTTAGCTCCCAGTCAGCCCCACCGGTCAGCCCTGACACCGTGAGTGACCACGTCGGTGCTGCAGCTTTGCCTRAAGTGCTGCATTGAGGCATGGGAGATAATGGATGCTGTAGGCTTACTCCATCTGTGCAGTGGGGATGGCTGGTAGCTTGGGGAAGTGCATAAGCTGAGCTGCAAGCTGTGGTCCACCTGCCTTGTCAGTCATCATCTGCAGATCTGCAAAGAAGTAGACATGCATCCGTGCTTGCATTTCAGCAGTGATCCTACGAATTTCACTTGCAGCATGTAGTTATCAGCATCTGAGGCTTTACGCTAGTGAAGCCACTGTTTGACACACCATGAAAAAAATTCAGCATATCTATACATAATTTTATCCATGGGAGAAGGAAGGGCAGTAAGAGACTTTTTTTTCACTTTTATTGTAATTTTGGAGAGGCATTCGGATGTGGTGATGATGAGACTGTCAGTGTTTAGCAATTTAGATTACCCTCTCCAGTTCGGTGTATAGGGACAGAGATAGCACTTTACAACTTTCAACAAACTCAGCTTTGCTACAATCCTCCTTCACTGCTTGTCCACATTGCATCATATGTCATGTAGACTGTGCCAAAGGATGGTTTTCTCCCTTAAATAAAAAGCCAGCAAATCCCACTTTTTTAGAAATCATTTCTTTATTTCACCAGTCATTTCTGCCTGTCTGTGCACAGACAATCTAATCTGCTGCTGGCAGGCTGTGTGCAGCACTAGCGGGCAAGATAAAGACCCTCCAGTGTCCCAGGCAGGTATTGCAAGCACGGGTGTGATGTTTACATCACAGATGACCGATGCATGGAGAGTCCCCTTGGTCAACCCAAACTCCATTTGTGGTGAGGGCAGGTGAGGCACTTTTTGTTGCTTGAAGTACTTCTGGCCTCATCGCTGCTGGCTCTGTGCCTTTCTAGCCATTATTTTGTCCCTTGCAGCCTGTTGACTTCTACAATGAGGGTCTCCTCCTCCCTGCCCCTTCCAGCTCTTGACAGTGTAATTATTCTTCACAGCCTGCCTGGTTTCTTTTGCAGTGAAAGGGTCTGTGGAAATCCCAGGAGCCCGTAGCGGGGAGGCAATCTGTAACCAAGCTGTCACTGCTCTGGCCAAACGAGCACTCCCTCATGGCAGTGTGTGTGTCTCTTGGCCCATCTCTTCCTGTTTCTCCCAGTCAGTCATATACAACTGGTGCATGACAGCACTTATTTCTCTGGATAAGCATGGAAATTCCTGTTTTCTTGGCATCTGTTGTGCGTTGGGCTAATTCCTCTGTTTAGTCTTTTGCTTTCTGTCCCATCTCTTTGGTGATTCTCAGAGTTGGATAGCTTCTTTTCTTCCCTCTCCATTTCTGTGCTCCCCAAGAGCCCATCTGGGAACTGTGCAGAGGGACATTATAAATTATTAAAACCAGGTTGGCCTGTATCAATAAGCCCAAGAATATGTGTTGGTGCAATAGTTGTGGTTTACTTTGCATCTGCTTGCCAGTCAGCTTTCAACATTCAATATTTCTTGATGCCTTGCCACCTTATTCTTATGTGAACCAGAGAAATTGTCTCCTATTTTTAATTGAGTGAAGCTGGCTCAGCCAAACTGAATAACAGAATAAATAGCAAAGTCCATGTGAGTGCAGTTCCTGGATGCCAAACGTCATCAGCCACAGAGCTGCTTGGATGAGTTCCTCCAGGACAGACAACAGAACCTGGGAGTCACTAGAAAATGCTGGCACCTTAACTGTCCCTTATAGAAAMRGTCTTATCCCCACTCCATCATGCCYGAATTTCCATTTCCCCTTCCATGGACAATGAACAGACACACCTTGCTTGTGGAGGCCTTTTGAAAGCCTCTGTTGCAAGGAACTGCCAGAATACTAAATATTACTTGAGATTTTGTTTATTTTATTGGGATGTCCTAGGAGAGCAAAATCCACCCAAATGTGGCAAGGCAGCTGCATGTAGCCCTGGTGCAGGAAATAGCGATCCAGTGAGATGAGCAACGAGTGAGACATATGGAGAATAGCCTGGTCTTCAAGTCRGGAATTTCACAGCTATACTCCAGCGTCTTGAGCTGTATAAATGAATCATCGGCACAGCGAAACCACAGAATGACACCAGCTTCCCTAAAAGAGTGTCTCTATATATATAGCTGCTAGACTTGCATATTTCTGTTTATAAATACTCAGTAATAATTGACCGCAAAGTGACATGGCCTTCTCAGAAGACAGCTCCTAAAACCATATTTGTTCTATCTTTCATTTCTTCCTGAGTTATTTTAAACCAGACTTTTGCACCTCCAGATATACTATTTTAACTTAAAGTCCTGGTACTAGTGCATGTGATCAGAACATTTCCTGGGTGAAAAGACAGCCAGGACAGACCTCTTCTGAAGAAAGTTGATTAGAAGTGTTGATCCTTGCTAGGTRTATCTGAGGACATGATGCTGCCTGGGAACTGCACTGCTACTCTGTGGCTGTTTGGTTTTAGTTTAGTTTTCTAAGGCAGGACAGCATATGTTACTCACTATAAACTCACTTYGAATCCTTTAGCCTGCTTCATCTGTATTTTCCAAGGGGCTGTGTTTTCAAAATGTCTGAATTTGTAGAAGTGTAATGAAAACTGGTCACTGGTGGTGTGTACAGATGGGAAACCCAAAGCATTGCCTCACGGAGGGAAAGTCAGGCAGAGCCCCGTCCTTACACGTGCTGATGGGCAATGACAAATTGATCAGTTAGCATCGATATAGTTACCAGCGAGCCCAAGGATGTGCTGCACCTGCTCTAGGCAAACTAGTCATGGGTGAGGTGGGAGCAGAGGACATGAAGTGCATGAAGGAAAGGGCTGGAGTGTGGTGGGGAAAGACCATGAGGGGAGAGCTGAAGTGGCTGCAGTGGAGGGGTGTATGTGTGTGTGTCAGGGCACGGGGCACAAATCTCCAGAAAAGCAAGTGATGCTACTTCTGCTGCTCATTGAACAGCTTGCTGTTGGATGGCTTTACTCAGTCAATGCAATGAATGTGTTTGCAGCACTTGGTAGGTACAATCTCTCCAAAGACATCAAACCTCATTTTCTGCAGTTTTGCTCTTTCTGAGTCTGGTAAACCTCTGGGTTATTGCTGGGAACGTGTCTGGCTCTTGTGACCAGGGTTACCATTAGAGACTCCCACCTCTGTTGCGTAAGTCACTCATATAGTAATAGCCTGAACTTAGACTTAATATAACATAGGTCACCCAATCCGACAGCTCTTCTGTCTGGTTGCCATACAGTGAACTGGAAAAGGAAGGACTGAAATAATTTTGTAATTCATGAGGTCAGATTCTCATAATGAAGTGCAGGGGCTCCAGAAAGCAAGACCAGTGTTTTTGTAGCCTAAATGTCGGAGTTTAGCATCAATGGAGATGAGTTCTTTCTTTTCACCAAGAAGATGGAGCACTACAGGGCAGTAACTAACTTTAGTTGCATTATCAGCCTTTCAGGTTTATGAATAACAGGACTGCTTAAGGAAAACCCGGAAGCCATGTGTGGGGCTGATAGCTGTAGAGACCCTTGCAATGACTGCATTGATCAGGGCATAGAAACTGTAAAGACCATTACAGATTGAAATATGGGCCTTTGTGATTTTTTTCTTTTTGTTTATTTACTGAAGTTGCTGTAATATGGCAGATAYTGCCTGCACAAAAGAATGTGTGCAACCCAAGCATATGCACATCCCCGAATATTGCAGTATATTAATAGATGTCATCATCTATAGGTTTCTTCTCTCCATAGTAGCTGGCAGCATGGTCTCAAAAACTGATAATTTTTCATCTCTTAAACAATATTCTGAGGTCTCCAGTATTACTGACACTGATATTAGTTAAAGAAAGAATTCATGAATTATGCTAGGATTAAATAAAAAATGGTTCTTACATGCTTATTGCGATAAACAGCTATGTTTTTTTTATTACTCAGTCATTATTTGGTTAATGAGAGCACCGCAAAGCCTGAGCCTTAGGCTAGAAGAACCCCAGTGCTCCAGACCGGGGCTGCTCAGCTGAGGTTTACAAAGTCTGGGGAGAGGAGGGCATTTTAGTGAGGTCTGCTAGCAGAGACCTGTGTGCTGACTCCAGGTCCGGCGGGTCGGCCGGACACCACACGCTGCCTTCCTGGGCTAGCAGTGAGGCAGTGCATGACAGCTGTCCCTGAGGGAGCAAGAGACTGTAAGAAACCTGCAGGGTTGTCTGCAGGAGGCATCACATGTCAAGGACAAGGCACAGGAAAAACTGGCTTGTGGTCCAGTTCCAGACYGAAGTCCTTCACTAGATTGCCCTCTTCTAAACAGGTGGAGGCCAACATTGCCACAACCCATAACCCGTTTCTTACCCTTTCTGCTCATGAGCCTGGACACCATAATCTGCTTATATCTGTTAATTCTTTATACTCCATTGCAAAGAGAGCCTTAATGTAAGCTGTGACACTAAGATGGATGTTAAGGAAGGAAAGGGGAATCAACCCATTTGTGATTCACAAGCGATCTGGGAAATCACAAAAGATTTTTGTTGTCCATGAAGAACTTGCTAAACCACATTACATGAAGATTGCAATTATTTAGCTGCTGACTATGCTGCAGGACACCTTTTGTTACCCATGAGAATTTTTTGTTTGAGGTAGAGCGTGAAATAGTCATGTGAAGACGTGAGTGTATGCAAACTATCGTTCGTCAGAAAAAGGGAAATTTAGTCATATATTTAGCAGTCATTTCCCCTTTTTTGGGAAATCCAAATACATATATTTTCTCCCTCTGTGTCTCTGTTTCTCTCATCCTCACTCTACGGAAGGAAAGAAAGGTGGGTCTAAAATGTCATTTGGTTCTGACACAAATCTGATTGGGCAACGAGAGACAAATTTCCGCTGTGTGTGGAGCTAAACCCTATATAAGGTCCTCACTAACAATTTTCAGTCTTGTATCTTTTCATGTGAAGCTAATGGCTGAAAGACTGCAGAACCACAGGTAAGTGAATCTGTTGGAAATTTGGGAATGAAAAACTCCCCTAAATCCTCACATTGTGTGGGGCTTATGGAGATTGCTAGATACTAAACCAAAGGGTCCGGAAAGGGAACCAAATAACCAAGTCTTTTCATCAGGCAAAGGATCTAATGAGAGAGAAACTCCCCTGTTACAGGGTATTACATGTGAACCCTGGGGCTTGTTAATGCCACAGACAAAGCCACTAGCACTAGTCCAGGTGTAGCCCTGAGAGGGGCTACAGCTCCATGCCAATGCCCTGGAAACTCTTGCGGATCTAGCGGTAGGGGAGACAACCCGTGGTTTTGAAACAGTATTATTGAGCAAGAGTTTGGCTTTGTGGTGTTGTAGAGATGACAATAAGCTGGAAATAGTTTATTATAGTCAAACTATCAGATGTCAGATAAATATAGCTACTAGAGCATGGAGAAATTTGGATTAAAACTACATTATAAATATGAGCATGATGGGATACACAGAAGATGCTTGAAGGTGAGTACCTATGAATATGACTGTGTTATATTAGTAGAAATATGTTTTTGCTTTTGGATACAATTCAAAGTAGTTGTCTGGTCATTTAATATTCATCCTATAGGACAATCATAGTGTTAGGCTAATGTTAAATGCATGCAATTTACATTTCTGTATATAAAATGGAAATAGTATGTATCATGTGCATATGTGTATGGTATTGCACATAAATACCTTACATAGAGCATAAACGGGTGCCTATATATGGCATGTATTTTTGCCTGTGGTACACTGAGATAACATATAATCAACAGAGTAGCAGCAGCTGAAACCTCGTGGCAGACCAGAAAGCATTCAGCGATGCATGCAGAAGCTGCCTTGCCCATGCCAGGCCAATACAGATGACAATTAATGAACGACTGGCAGCAATAGTTTTCTTTTACCTTAGTGTCACCGTGTCTGATTTTTAGGACAAGTTTTTTGTCCCAAGAGAAACATTTGTTGGAGACTTTGAAAACTTGGCTCTGGTTATTGCAGGAAGTTTGCCTGCAGCCTGATCTATGCTAGCTGCCCTACTTCGGTAGCCACAGTGGGGAAGACAAAGTGACACAGGATTTAATGAGGTCCCCACAACCTTGGGAGACACCTAAAGTGACTGTTTAAGAGAGCTAAAGTCTATTCTGCTGCATCTTTGCTCCTGTGTTCACCCAAGCTACGACACTACGGCTAAATCGAAGAGGCTGACCCGTGCCTCTGTCACATCCTATTGCAAAGTAAGCAGAGCTAGATTTTTCCACCCGTAGCTGTTGCACTGAAAAGCCATGAGGACAGCAGCATCTTGCGGTGTATTGTTTGCATCTCCTGGAGTGAAAGGAAAGGGACAGAAGTGATGTGTTTGTGCCAAGCCAGATGCTCCTGTTCCACAAGTCAGCCCCCGTAAACTAGGGATGAAGAAGCCTTTCTGCTCACTAAGGGTGAATGAAAGCTCACCAGGTCCGGAGTGAGGAAAAGAGCAGTGAACTCTTAAATTAACGTTGAGTAGTTTCACTGTATCTTCTGTCTTATAGTAAACTTCCCCATAGATTTCAAGACACTTTGCCTCGGTCTTCTCCTTCTGATTTCCTCTGGGAAAAAATGTGTGGACTTTTCTTTGTCCTGGTGATGTGCACAGCAGGCACCTCTGCTTTCAGACTCCAGCAAGTCAAAAGCACAGGTAAGGGCATGCTTTTTGGTTTTTTTTCTGTCTCCCTCTCCCTTCTTTTTAATGTGCCTGGCTAACAGTAATGTAAAAATATCTCCGATTTATATAGAAAACTGCCCAGATCACACCGTGTTTTTCAAACACTACTATGAACTGCATGGAGAACCTGTGGTCCTGAAATGCCCTTCCCCCAGATACAAACATTTGGATATTTCTGCCTTGACCCCTAATATCACATGGTATAAAAATGGTTCAAACCTCGTGATATCAGGAAGAGATGAAGATCCAAGAATCTGGGCAAAAGGAGATGCACTCTGGTTTTTACCAGCAATGCTAGAAGACTCAGGAGTATATATCTGCACCAGAAGGTGAGTATTTAAAAGGAAATCCAGTGCACTAACAAGGTGACTATGTCTAAAATACATTAGCCTGATTCCAAACTCCAGTTATGTTCAGAGCATGTCTGGATAAGATCATTTCCTCGCCGACTTTATTAGAGAAAAAAATGTAGAAAATCAGAACTCTTAAATGCATTGTGTGTCTCCTATAGATATATACTGAAATCCGGATAAATTGTGACACATTATTGCCTCTCTGGCTACGATCTCATAAGGGAATAGTGTATAGAGAGTTTGTTCTAGCTTATTTATGAGCCAGTCAGGGCTATGGCAAACGGGGACATGCTGCAGAGGATTCTGCAGAACGCAACCCTCATGTTACAGCTCCAGAGAAGCAAATAGCCTTGTTTGCACTTCAGATTGCCTTACAAAGCATATACCAAGGCACCGTGGCTCTGCAGTGGCTTCCTTCTTCCCTCTTCCTTATCCCTGGTCTTTACTTCTCTTCTGCTTCACATTTTAAACCAGAATTTGATTGCCTTGGTATTGCTGGGAGATCTTTCATGAGACCTGATATGTATTTACTAGATGGGTACTAGACTTGTGATATTGCAGTGGGTTGAGACTTGAGCCATGGCTTTTTTCAGCCCTACTGGTAATTTTTTTCTCAGCGTCTATAATCTGACAGCCCGTTGCACAGTTTCGAAAGAGGTACCAGTGTCTGGATTTGTGGGGGACTGAGGAAGGCAAAAACACCCATCACCATTAGAGCCTGAACTCCAGAAGGCGTCCCAGGTCCTTGTCCCCTGCCATCGCCTCCATCCAGTCAGCCTCCCACTACACTCCTGGCAACTGGCACCTTGCTCTGGGGTCTATAGTGGAAAACATATCTCCACATCCCTGGAGCTGCCTGTGTAGAGCACAGTTTCCTTGCTGGCAAGGCTCACCTTGTGAGTGACGTGTGTGAGCAGTAGAAGAGATGGRCAGGCAGGACTCAGGTTAATAATTCACGCTCAGCATATTGGGTTGGCCTTTCCGCATGTGTCAGCAGTGATTGCAGTGGTGGGGCAGAAGAGAAGACTTTGGTAGTGAGGCCAGAATAACAAAAGGTTGCAAATATTGTCCTAGAGCACAGAGTAGTTGCCTGAGACCTTCGAGGGTGTTTTTTAATCCCCTTTTTGGACTATTCTGCCTCAGCTCCTCAACCTATAACACTGTGGCAGCGTTACTGACAGCTATAGTAAAATGCTGTGAAACCTGTTTGAAAAAGATATGCRAGAGCTGAGTACATAGCTTCATCACTAACATTATTACAGGATTAATAAAATACAAACAAATTGTATTTCCTTTGCAAATCATTCCACAAGGAAGCCACCAGATTTTTTTCGACACACTGTAAAATGAGGGTAGAGGCAAATTATCACAGATCTCTGCTTCTGCTGAGCAAGTATTTTGGATTTAGATGCCCGCCCTGCAGGTGACAGCCAGTCACAGTGCCCCAGCAGTAGTGYGAGTCTGCCTGCCCGCAGCCCCAGCCGCTCTCCAGGAGGTTGCAGCCCAGACCCCCTGGCTTTGTTGGCACCCGCAGGGGTCAGGCACTGCCCTGGGTGAAGGCATCTCCAAGGCAGGCTTTCAGAGGTCGGAAAGGACATAGTTTAAGTACCTATCTCCCCCAGTTTGGTCCTCCTTGAGACTGGAAGCGATTGTCACTTGGGGCCAGAAAGAAAAGTTAAATATTGTAAAACTTTCAAAGCGGGAATGCTTTCTTTTCTATGCAAAATAATATGCACTCACAGAAATGCCTACTGCTTGTGCAATAGTAACTGCAGATGTATTTTAATACATGCTTTAAGCTTTTTATTTCATCTTTAGGTCCCAGTCATCAGGGTTTTCACAGACAAGACCTCTTTCAAGGAAATGGTGGAGGGTTCATGACACACCTGCTACTGTTTAGGTGGACACGTTCCCCCTCCTTGCAAAATTAAAATCATGCCTTACCCTAAGGGTGCACAGCAAACTTGGTGTACAAAAAAGAAAAGAAAAGACTGAAGCTCCAAGGCAGACATGTGTCAGCAACATGTTTAGATTGTGCCAAAAAAACAGTACCAGTGATTCCAGGATCCCTCCTGGTATGATCTCAGTCTTGGCCTCTTAGAAATGGCTAAGGAAATGGAGCCAGGAGAAAACCAAGGGTGTCAGTCGAGTTGCCCTCATCGCTGGTGGGTGCTCATCTCTCCCCACTCTGTCTGCAGGAACTCCTCCTACTGCGCCGAGGTCTCCATCCACCTCACGGTCGTGGAGAAAACAGCTGCTCAGGAGATTGCCTATCTCCAGGACCTCTTCACTTTCACCTCTGGAGAGATCGTTTGCCCTGACCTGTGGGATTTTACACCAAATAGGACAAGCTTGGAGCTCAAGTGGTACAAGGTAGAACTTTCACCTCCTCTTTGTGCAAAGCCTAATCCCAACCTGTTTGCAAAGGCACATACGTCTCCACTTTCTGTTTCTCCTGAACGTGATGTTGTAAAAGCCATGAGCACAGCATAATATACTGGGAATTTTGAGGCAGACATATATATTTTAAGAAAGGTTCTCTGGGGTAGACTCAGCACAGGGTGAGGTGCTCCACATGTTATATGCTCTCACAGGCAGTGTAGCTATTTTTAAGGCTAGATTATCTACCCTGACTCCAGGGTTTGCCACTTCAGATTAGGCCCTTCTCTTTGGCACTATGCTTCTTTTTATGGCCCCTCTAGTGAATCCCATCAAGTAGGACCTCCCGGTGATGCTTCCCTCATGTGAGCTGTTCAGTTGGGGTAGCTTTCATTAATTAACTGGAATACAGCATTTGGAAATACTAGATTCATCGCACAATGCTTATAGTGTTCTCTTACCTAATTTGCCAGTCCATGACTTTTTAAGTAGGCAAGCCTGGTTTTGCCTGTAAGGTCAAATATCCTCCACTTGATCATCTTCAGCTGTACAATCTCGCACTGGACAGCATGGGATTCTTCTTATATCTTTGTAATACCTTGGTTTAGCTTTTATTTACACTCCCACTGTAATCGTATGCTCTGCCTCGTGCAGCTGTAATTTTTACCGTGAGATGCAATACCTAGGCTGGCTTCATACAGCAGTGCCTGTGTCGTGACTGGTACCCTACCAGCAAAATATCTCTGCTCAGGATTCCCTTCAGAAGCAGGCTATAACCTACTTTTACTTATCTACATAAAAGGCTGCCCCCTCAATATGGTTCTTGCTACAACTGTCAGAAAGAGCTAGCCCGCCTTCATGGAGAAGGAACATCACTGCTCGCAGCAGGGCTCCAAGCCGTGTATGAACAGAGCCTTAGTGATACAGAGCAGGAATTTAACACAGTTTATGAGATCACATAGGGTAACTAATAGTTTTGTGAAACCTGCATGATTACTAAAATGTATTTATCTTTTAGAAGAATGGCTTAGAATATTACTCTTATGAGGTCATGTATGGGAAGTGTAGTGCTGTGAAAACCTTCACGGTTACTAAAACGGTTTTGTCTTAGAAGAATGTGTTAGATGACTACTCTTAAGAGAACTCAGTAAAAAGCCTATTATATCTTTTCCATCCTAAAATGTGCATTTTATTGAAAAGCTATACACACGCATTATAGATAGATTAAAATGGCAATTCTTCACACTTTATATAGTGCCTCAGAGCATTTTAGAGACGGATACATGTTTGAAGAACTTGCCCTTTGGTGGGAAAATGGAACTGCTCAGATTTCCCAGTGATAGTGAACTTTTGATAAGAGAGACAAGGATAAGTAATTTTGTCTGGAAGTTACATAGAGTGTAACCACACCTATCATCTGAGCCATAACACTGGTTGCTGTCCTTTCTTCAGGGTGCTCTGCCTTTGGAAGATGACAATGGAAAATTTGTAATTCTGAAAGGTTCGACTTCTCTGATCATGACTTCTGTGCTACCAACAGACGCTGGCTATTACACCTGCAAGATGGCATTTCCATATGAAGGTGTAACGTATGAAATCACCAGAACAATTCAACTGAAGACTGTCGGTAAATAGACACCTTAAAATATTACAGCACTTAAGACAATGTCGTCTTTGTTAATGAAACTCAGGAGGGGAACTCACACTCGGCCTCTCAGCACTGCCAAGGAAAGGGGCACGCCATGGGTGCTTGCTTTGGCACTGATGAGTTTCCCACAGCACCCCGGCAGGGCTGGGGTCACCCCTTGCCTGGCTTGCAGCAGATTTGCGGGAGGCAGAACTCGATGTTGCAAGCGCCTGCGCTTGTTAAACCGAATAATTTATGTCTCGGGGGGTGGTGGGGGGAGGTTGGTGTGTCACTGCAAATGACTTCGAAGGGCTTAGGAAATAAGACATTTAACACTCGCACAGGATGAGGCAAAGACGCTATTTCGCAAACGGGTGAAACCGGCTCGCCCCGCCGGCGGAGGGGGGGGAGGGCGCCTGCAGGGGCGGGGCGCTGCTGCGCACAGCGGCCACCAGGGGGCGGGCGTGACCGGGCAACGCCTGCCCCGGCCCCGCCCCGGCCCCGCCCCCGGCCCCGCCCCGCCCGGCGGGCTGCGGCCGCTCCGGGGGGGTGTGGGGCCCGCAGCCGGGGGCGGGGGCGGAGGGGCGGCCCTCAGGGGCGGCAGAGCTGCGGCTGCTGCTTCCTCCGGCTGCTGCTTCGTCCGGCTGGGTACTGGTGCCCGCTGGTGGAAGTGACCTTTGAAACGTGAACGCCTCGCTGGTGTGGGAGTGCTGAAGGTGTAGTTTTCGGTCACGCACACATCCGTTCTCCGCTCAAGCTTGTGGCTTTTCTATTTTTGCAAGTATGAAATGGGTGTGCAACGATCTCGGCACTCGCTGCTCATAAAAAGGACCGTGCCTAGCGCCTCATGGTACTGCTGTTTCCAAAAGACACTCACTCATCTGCCATAAATTCCTCATGGCGCAGCTTTCAGGATCAAGATGTGAGCTTGATCCTATCTATCTCCACAAACACAGATCTCTGGGCTTGAAATTGGGATGTCTCTCTTTGACAGCAGGTTTAATAATCAAATGCTTTCCTGGGAGATGAAAGATGTTGAGCAAAGTGGCACATTCCTAACTATAGTTCTGAGGCAATACCCAAATTTTCTGTTGTGGTAGCACTGACTCACTGCTCTCTTTCTCTCTCCAGAAAAAGAAAAGAGGATTACCCCAATAATTGTGTATCCAACACAAAAGACGACATCAGCTGCTCTTGGTAAGGCCCAATATTATTTTTGGAAACATCTAATCAGGCAAAACTTAGAGCAGGTCCTCTTATGGTGTAATTTGTTGGCATACATTGTTGTAGTTCTTTTGATCTCRATTATATTAGCTGAGGGTCGGTGCTGGAGTAATTAGTGTCTACAACTAGATGCTGTCTTCCATATAGGAGAAGCTGTAGAAATGCTGTAGATTTTAGCCACTAACAAAGCAAGAAAAGCATGTTTGTACCCTTAGATCAGCTGCTCAGAGTCCCTCTTCACTAAGAACTGTTAGTTCTCAATATTCCTTCAAATTTGTCTAGGTTATCTGGTGGCTTTGAATGAGCCATCTAGCTCTTTTGGGAGGAGACATTTTTTCATTGCTTTTTACTGTTTGAACTAGACAGTTGTTAGTTAGAAAGCACCTTGACAGGATCTTAATTTTTCTTTGAAGATTATGTTATGACAACAAATTTCTGTTGCATTTCCTCTTTTCAGAAAATGCCAGGTGTATTTTACAGTAAGTTTTTTTAACTTGGGTACTATACACACAGCTATGTCCTATGATGTCTTAGTTTTCCCTGCCACTTTTCTTTCCATCAGCGTAGGACTACCAAGTCGTTTTTTTTGCCCATCTAGCTCCGTGGAGTGTTTTACATCCCTTTTACCACCATCTGCACAGATATAATAATAAAATTGTATGCATTATTGAGTCTTATGTTTTCCATACGCACTAGTCTGAAGGCTTTTTATCCTTAGCTCTGAGTTACAACAATTRTAGCAAAAATTCTGAATTTTTGCACGATCCCTTTATCTCTGGAGGTCCCACCTTGAGCTGAATGCCCTTGCCCACAGCACCTCTGAGTGAAGCTACACTGCTGGTTAATGCAGTTGCTCCAGGGTGGTAAATTACACCGTGCCCTTTGGGCTGCAGTACATCAGAAGAAGCAAGGCCACAAGAACACAGCTTTGCCTCCTGAGGAACGTGTCTAGTGCAAGTGTTGCTGACTGTTGCAATGGGAAAATAATTTGGTTAGCAGTGGGAAGGACTGCCAAACTGAAGGGTCTTGCTGCCAAGGAGTAGGGGATCAAAAGCAATCTGGGGCTTAACTTCAGTTTTGAATGTAGTGGTGCTTGACGTGTGGGGGAACTTGATCTCCCCCTGGAGATGTTGGTTTTCACCAAGAGGAAGAGTAGTTCTTGATATGTATCCAAATGKTTTTTTAATCTTTCTTTTACCAACAGGCTCCAAGATGACTCTCCCATGCAAAGTGTTTGTTGGACTGAGCAGCCACATCCATACCCATGTGGAATGGCTAGCAAATGACACCACTGTCGACGTGGTTTACAAGCAAAGCAGAGTTACAGAGGGAGAACGACAGTAAGTCTGGCTGAAAGTGTTTCTTTGTGCTTGTTGTTTTAACCTGCAGTGTTACAGGGGCTCTCAGTGCAGCTGAATGTCAGGTAATGAAATGGGATATGGGCACATCTGAAGTGGAGAGCTGAGAAGAAAACAGGCAGGCAAGAAAAACACCCCAAACCCAACCCAGGCAGGGTGAAATAAATTCTTTATCTCTGGTTTTTATTCATGCAAATGAGCCAACTTTGAGGCTTAAACTTGAAGCACATTTTCATGAGCAGCTGAGCTGATGTAAGAGCTGACTGCAGTGGAAAGCAATGGGACTTGATCCTTCTCAGTGCTTCTCTTATCTCTCTCCTTGCCCCATGCCAGCAAAACAACAACATCCTCTCCCTGACAGTCATGAGGTTCTCTGAACACACTAAGACAACAGAAAGCTATCCAGTGGTTTTTATTTATTTATTTTTTTAAATATGATTGTTTTTCCCCTTAGGCTTGTTCTTTTCCACTTTAGTGAGTTAAACTGACTCGCAGAGATGCCCAGTGAGTGCTAGAGCTGGCGTCAGGGAAGCACTGGGGGGGATGCTGGTGGGAGGGAGAAGCAGGATGTCCCACATCCTCTTGCCCTGATGCATTGTCTCTCCCAGTCTTGCAGAACCTTCTCTCAGGCGCCTCATAGCTGCATGCCCCAAAGCTTTTCCAGCTGCCTCATAGCTGCATACCTCAAGGCTTTTCGCGCTAGAAAAGGAGGGAAAAGATCATAGAATCATAAAATGGTTTGGGCTGGAAGAGACCTTAAAGATCATCTGCTTCCAACCCCCCTGCCATGGGCAGGGACACCTTCCACTAGACCAGGTTGCTCAAAGCCCCACCCAACCTGGCTTTGAACACTTTCAGGGATGGGGCATCCACAAGTTCTCTGGGCAACCTGTTCCAATGCCTCACCACCCTCATAGTGAAGCATTTCTGCCTTATATCTAGTCTAAATCAACGCTCTTTCAGTTTAAAGCCATTACCCCTTGTCCTATCACTACATGCCCTTGTAAGAAGTCCCTCTCCAGCTTTCTTGTAGGCCCCCTTCAGGTACTGGAAGGCTGCTATAAGGTCTTCCCAGAGCCTTCTCTTCTCCAGGCTGAATAACCCCAATTCTCTCAGCCTGTCTTCATAGGAGAGGTGCTCCAGCCCTCTGATCATCTTCGTGGCCCTCTTCTGGACTCGCTGCAACAGGTCCATGTCCTTCTTATGTAGGGGGCCCCAGAGCTGGACACAGTACTCCAGGTGGGGTCTCACCAGAGCGGAGCAGAGGGGGAGAATCACCTCCCTTGACCCGCTGGCCACTCTTCTTTTGATGCAGCCCAAGATACGGTTGGCTTTCTGGGCTGCAAGCGCACACTGCCAGATCATGTTGAGCTTCTCATCAACCAACATCCCCATGTCCTTCTCCTCAGGGCTGCTCTCAATCCCTTCATCCCTCAACCTGTATTTGTGCTTGGGATTGCCCTGACCCATGTGCAGGACCTTGCACTTGGCCTTGTTGAACTTCATGAGGTTCACACGGGCCCACCTCTCAAGCCTGTCAAGGTCCCTGTAGATGGCATCCCTTCCCTGCAGAGTGTGAACCGCACCACACAGCTTGATGTCGTCAGCAAACTTACCGAGGGTACACTCAATCCCAATCCCACTGTCCATGTTGCCGACAAAGATGTTAAACAGCGCCAATCCCCATACCAACCCCTGAGGAACACCACTCGCCACTGGTCTCCACTTGGACATAGAGCCGTTGACCGCAACTCTTTGAGTGCGACCATCCAGCCAATTCCTTATCCACCGAGTGGTCCATCTGTCAAATCCATGTCTCTCCAATTTAGAGACAAGGATTTTGTGCGGGACAGTGTCAAATGCCTTGCACAAGTCCAGGTAGATGACGTCAGTTGCTCTTCCCTTATCCGCCAATGCTGTAACCCTGCTTTCTGTACCTGTGACATGTCACCTGACCAGTGTTAACTCACTACGTTCAGGCATGCTTCTAGGGCTTTGCAAATGTGAGGTAAACCTACCGACTGAAATCTCTTCATTGAGGTCCAATTCGTCGTGTTTTATCTCTCGTTTGATGAAGCTGAGTGTCCACAAAGATCATCACCCTCACCTGGGTCACGGTGGCTCTGCCTGTACTGGTGGACAGAGCCAGGAAGGTTCCTGGGCTGTGCGATGCCATTGCCTCTGCTGTTAATGGTTAAACTGGTCACTCACCAGCTAGCTCCTGGCTATCAATTAGGATTTAGCATGGAGCAAGGACCATTCCCAACAGAGTTTGGGGATGGGAGGGAGGGACAGGAGTGTTTAACAGTTATGGATATGAGCTGGTTTTGGCCATTTGTGGCCATCAGTGCCAGGTAACAACCTGGCCGTGTTTAGTTTCTTGCACAGCTGCAGCCAGAGGTAACCTGGTAACTCAGCTGTATGCCCAAGCCCTTATGTGTTTTCACATTCCCTACAGCATGATTCAGACCATTAATTTATAATGTTGTTTACATGGATAAGTGACAGCGCGTTAAACCTGTGATCAGGAGCCACAAAATGTACTGTGGCTATAGTCTCTGCAGGCTTTAGAATAGAGCAGCACATGTACTTTCTTACTTGGACTTTAAAAATTATTTTTATTGTTACTATCACTATCATTATTACTGTTATATATTATTATACAATTGCACAAGGACAGGGACCATGCCAGCTAGGGCTCATGCGGAGACCACGGTGTGTGGGACACCCCAGTTCTGCTGGAAGCCCTCAGAGTGGCAGCAAGGCAAAACAGGTCAAATGCCACTGGGAAAACAAATTCCCCACAGAAATCTCTGGCAAAGCACCCACCACTGTGTTGCTGCCTTCCTGCGATACAGTCCCAGGAGAAGTGCACGGGGAACTCCATTGCCGCAGCGCACAGCAGACTCATGATCAGATCATTAAAGAGCAACGGGACAACTGCTCCAGCAATGACTAAAAGATATCAAGAGACAATGTTTGACTGCAGCTATAAAACCACTTTTAAATAGTTGGACTGATGAAATGATCAGGTTGACAGAAGGTGGAAACTTCCTAGACAGTTTCTTGTATTGAGCTCTTGGCTTTGGGCACATGATAGACAGGAATGGTGCTTCAGTTTGCTGAGTGAGTGCTCTTCCAGCTGATGGTAAGTGCTCTTCCGTATGTGCTCTTCCAGCTGATARTAAGAATTAATCTCAGAAATTAATAGGTGGTCAGAGAGAAGGAATTGGGTCCTTCCACAATGCTGTGTAGAGAGCTCAAAGATATACAGAATTCTGCTTGCTTTTCTTCCCTCCTTTTTCTTTATTTTTGCAAGACAAATCCAGATTTCTTTTTCCTGGAAGATTCAACAAGTGCAGGATGGGTACTGACTTCTGAGACTCAAATAGTTGGCACAACTGGGCTGGAAGACACAGGTGTCCTCCTGCTGAGGGGCTAGTTCAGAAATGAGCAAATATCGAAGGCATTTTCTTGCAATGTGCTGTTAGAATGAATACATCAAATAGAGAAAAGCCAGCTTATAAAAGGATTTAACATTAAATTTTTCTTTTTCTTGCAGAGAAATTGTAGAAAATGGTGAAAACTTCATTGAAGTGCCACTGATTTTTGATTCTGTGGAAGAAGTGGATTTTTACACAGACTTTACGTGTATGGCCCAGAACAGTTACGGCTACCAAGTACTGCCAACAAGGGTCAAGCAGGAAGGTAACTAGTTTGACTGCTTATTTGGGATAATTGTTATCATTATTCTAATGCTAAACTATCATCCAAGACTTTTATACTGTCACAGCTAGTATTGGGATGAATTATTGCCTGGGGAAAAACTGTTTGCCTCTTTCACCTGTAGACTTTGGAACAGCCTGGTCACAAAATAAATTTTCTGTGGGTCATTCACTGACATTTTCTGCAGGGATAAAGATCTGTGCTGATATATCTATTCATTGGATAAGGCTCCAATTGAGATACACTTTGTGAAATGATGGCTCCAGTGAGACTACTGGCAAATTCCCATTGGGTGCAGCAAGGCCAGATCTCCTCCAGTTCCTCAACAAGTAGTGGAAAAAAAAAAAAGACAATAGCAGAATAAAGATCAGAGTGTTCCTTCTCCTCATGCACAGACTGCCGCCAAAATAACAAGAAGTGTAAATTATGATGGGTGTTGTTATTTTGGTTCCTAGTGATGGGAAGAGAAGCCCTAAGCTCAGTACAATTAATGTTGCAGTATGATAGACCATTGGCCAAAAACCAGCTGTAAAAACAATGTGAAGCGATGCTAATTGTTTCTTTGCGTGACGTTGATGAATCACCAAAGCTTGCTCACACTGTCTTAGAAAGGCACATGAACATTTACAGTCTTCATTATGAGTTATAACTCATGACTCACCCCAGCATGCTATGATGAGAGATTTGTACTCATTTGCTACCTGATGTGCTGCCCTTATCTTCCATGAACTACACAGGTATTACTACAGAGGAGGCAATCCATGAACCAATATAGGCTAGAATAATCCAAAATGGTCCGGATGGACACTGGTCTTGCAAATTAGCTGTATTTTGGGAAAAAGCTCAGAGTCTTGGCTTGATCATTAGTAATTTATAGGCTGCTCTGCACAAGAAAATTATTCACAGAGCTTGAGGGTGGACTAACTGTTGTGTACTCCTTCTCCACATGGCGCTTTTATTTCCTGCTTGGAGTGTCTGTGCTTCCACCAAATTAAGATAGAAAGCACATAGCCACTCTGAGCAGGGGTTGGGAAGAGTCATGTCTGTGCAAAAGGATTGAACTTTATATTCTCACCCTCTATTGTTTTCCAATTCTTCCTCCCGTCTTCATAAATCCATTTCCCAGAGTGCTCAATCAATAGGCCTCTTCCTTTCGCAGGTGATCAACCCTGCTGGAAGGTTAACTTGCAGACATCCTTTTTATTGTGATTTCTCCTCTTCCTCCTTGAACTTAGAGAACTATGTTCCTGGGAGGTTTTTTTGAAAATATTTCATTTCTTTACTTTTCCAGCTGTCGGCTTGTCCTGGTACATTGCAATGATTCCCGTCGCATTGGCCTGCGTGATCTTGGGGGGAATATACATACACAAGTGCTGGAAGAGGAGAACTGATAAAGGATATGCAATAGCAAAGGTTTAAAATCTGCTTTATTCTCCAACTGCCAACAGAACAAAAAATCATCCTGGCTATCTTTCACGTGAGACACAGAGAGACATTTCAGACCAGACATACTGCTTTCCCCGGAGATGGATATATCTCAGCTATTTTCCTCTTCTCCAAGTCTTCTACGATCTGATGAAGTTATAAATATAAGTTTGCATTTTTACGCTGCCTAGATGCAGGAAATCTGCTTCTATTATTTTGCAGCTAGGGTGCAATCAGTAGAATTTTGGAACACAGAATACCAGAAACGTGCCCTGGGTATGGGCAGAGCAGAGAAAGGGAGGTGCTCTCAGCCTTTGTAATTCCAATAGTCTTATTGTTTAAAAAAAAAGGAAAAGAAAATCCCTAAAATCTAAAAACAGAAGCTAAGAAAGCTTGCTACAGAAGGACTATTCCACACCAGAGTGAAAATGCATTTTTCTTATGCATCCAAACTCATTTTATTTTACTTCAGTCTAAAAAGAGCCAGGTTTTTCCCTTTTCCAGAGCCAAATGYAGTTGTCATGGCAACTGTATATCTACGAACTTTTCCACAGAAAATCTAAATTTTTTCACGATTTGGATTACTCTTTGCTTAAATGGACTGTCTCAGAATATCCCTCCCCCAGAGATAACTACATCAGCGCAACAGACAATTGTACACTGGAGAATTCAGTTCTGTTTTATCTACAAATATCTCATAGCTAGAGATTCATAGGCAGCTGTAACATGTTGTTATCTTTGCCAAGAAAAGAATTTGAAGGGATGTTTTAGTGTTTTGAGAGTCGTTTGACTAATACAAAGTTTTATTCCTGGAAGGGATTGGACAGATTACCAGTAAAAATGTACAGTCTTGCCTTTCTGTGCCTCTAACTCTTTCATGACTGGCCTGATTCTCCTCGCTGATATAAGTATAAAAGTCTGGCATAGATTCCCATAAACAATGAGTCTGCACCAGTCTAAAGCTGGTGCAGCTTCAGGAACCCTGTGTCCTTTAAATGAAGTATGCAAATCGATTACTCACGATGCAAAACGCTGCCCGTTAGGTTAATCTAACTGGATTCCAGTCTTGACATAAATCAGCAGGGAGCAATAAAAAATCAGTGACCATGTTGTACTTTGAGGATCGGAATGAGTAGAATGACTTGGTTACTTCCTCTTCCACGAGATAACACTTATGACAGCCGAGAAAAAGTTCCATCATATATAATGTGTATTATCTTCATTTGTATGGGCCGGGAGGAGATCTAGCCTTAAGGTCTAGATTGTTACAGACCCATAACTGACACCTCTCACAGACACCAAGGGTAAAGCTTTTTGTTTGGCTAAATCAGCCCAGAGCTTTTTCAAACTCTGTAGGAAAAAAAAAAATCAGGAAAAAATTTGGTTCCAAAGAAACAAATTGTAAAGTAAGAATGTTAGAACTGCGTGTCGTCCCACAAACTAGAGAAACGACCACCTCGCATCCATATGGAGAGGCCGTAATTGTATTCTTTTCCATCACCACTTATAGCTGGTTCTGAGTTTAGCCCAATAAATATTTGAAAGGATTTTAAAGACTAGGATGTAGCTTGAATTAAGAAACCCTTCAATCTATTAGCAGGAAGCTTCACATTTTATGAGATTAAGCCAAAGTCTCCCTTTAAATATTCTAAATGTTTGCTGTGAAGATACAGGCACTGAGATCAGATTTCTGACAAGCCTGAGTCAACGGGAACCAAAGAAGAACACAGGAGTTACTGTTTCCAAGTGCAGGATGTTAAAGATCATGATAACGAATACATACATTTTGTGGGCAGATGGGAAAAAGCTGGCTGCAAATGTGGAAAACAGTCAATCCATTTGGATATCTGTTCTTTGAAGGAAGAAAACGATAGACAAACTGACCATTGCTGGAACGAACATGAATAACATTTTAGGTACTTCAGGAATGCTCATTTTTCTCAAGCAATTGCTAGTCTATAGCTAGAGAACAAATTAGATTTGCCAGTAAGTGTAACCTTTCAGAATGTGATTTGTTCCTCCCATCCATCTATATCCTCCAAGAGTAGGGTGATGATAACACATCTGGCTGTAGGCACGGGGTTGGATTTCACTAAGTAGTGGAAAAGAAGTAGAACTTTTGGTATATGGAGTATTGGTGCCATAAGAAAGTTAAATACCTCAATTCCTCCTCCAAACTAGAGAAGGATAAAGAAATGTGAATGAGAGATAAAAATTAGGCACACAGAGAACTGATGTTACACACTCAGTGGTGTCTTGAATACAAGGGCAATGTAAAGAAACAAAGGTTTATCTTTTATGAAGTGATATTTGTTTCTCTGACTACTGGTATAGTAATGTTCTGAAGGCTTTCATGATAGGTAGACTTGTTCAAGTGCACTACATAGTGTAAATGTTTTACAGGTAGACTTGAGCATGTGACCTACATAATGTAAATGTTTTACACTGATTTGTATTGTTATAAACAAGGGTAACACGGTCTATATTGTTTTTGAAAATGTTACATGAAAAATGGAAAAAAAATTAAAAAACAAAACAAAGTGCTGGTATGTGAGTGGGAAAGGATGTGAGATGCCTCTTTGGGGGTGGCAGCTCTTTCCTGGAGAGGTGTGATCTTTCCAGCGCTCTGCTGCAGAGGGGCTGGTCCCCTGCAGGCGCGGTGACCCCCGCTCTGTGGGGCTGCGGGATGAGCTCCGACCTTCAGCCGCTTCTGCCCTCGCCCTGCGGCTGTGCCTTGTCACACCCAAGGGAGACCGAACCCTGACGGGTCAAGCTTCTCTCCTGAYTGCCACCACATTCATGGCTGTCCTTGCTCCACAGTCCCCCGAGCGTTTGGGCTCACTCTGGGCAGGTGGTATTGGGTGATCCTTCTGTCTCTGGCTACCAACTGTTGAAGTATGGTGTCCCTCCACTGACTTCTGGTGGGGGGACTTCTGGAAATGTAGGTTAACACAGACTGTCACTGGGGGGATGTGAATTTAGCATGTGCTCCCCAGGCAGGGAGATCTGTCTTATTCAGCTTCCCAAAGGCAAAATTTTTGTCTCCTTTTTTCAGTTAAAATTAGAGAACTCCGGTTGTCACTGTCCTTTGTGTAGGTCCGTCCTGGGAATTTCAGAGTCATTAGCCTCAGTGTACTTTGAGGAGAAAATATCCTAAATCTCAAGGCAAACTGAGAGTGAGGATTTGTACCAGTTTATAATCCGAAAATAAATGCAATATCAGGGAATGGCACTTCACATCAAGAATTCAGGGCTCTGCACCACAATGTTTCTCTTCAGAGAAATTAATAATGTAAGGACGACTAGGCCACCTTGTTCCTGGGACTGTGTGGGTTTATAGCATTTGCCAGAGTGCTCACGTATCGGCAACAACCTCAAAGGAACATCTACAGAGGGGAAGAGACTGGTGTCCAACGGTCTTGGCATGAGTTAGCATCCAGGACAGCGGCTGCTCCTGTGGAAGTAGTTCTTTTCAGGAAACATGAGTTCAGGTAACAACTATTTTCTTGTTTTACTCAGTATATGTGATATTGATGTCAGCTATCCATCTAAATAGACAGCATAACTAATGTTTGACCAGAGTAGCATCTAAAACAAAGTAAACATGCTATTTGGAGAGCACCAAATAACTGGATCTGCTAGTTCCGAAGCAAAACCCTCAAATAAGTGTGGGAGCAAGTGGAAATAAGAATTGGAACTGCGCACAGAGCTGATCCTGGCAGATCAAGATAAGAAGGCTAATTTTTTTTAATTCTAGTAGCTGGGGAGGGAAGGTGTGCATGCAGGAGGACAAGAAACATGTGAAATACCATTGCAAGGGATAATGCTTTAAATATGAGAATAGCTGATGAAAGTGTTTGATGATTATTCTGACTCAAGTCTGCAAAGCAAGAGATGCAGGAGAGCAAAACAAAGTAAGGAATAGATCTTATGTCTTGGAGCGGAGAATTCCCTGTCTGCTTATAACCTTGGAGCTGCTAAAGATAGCCTATGGTGGGGTGCCCCTCATCCAGCCTTTGACCAGCTGAAAGGAATACAGCTGGTCCAAGCTAGCCATTGATGTTTCCTCTGCACTGCATGGAGAAAGAGTTATCTCTGGTGCCTAAAATAAATGGGATGAATTGCCCTCTAGAGGTGGCTGTCTTTTTCCACCAGTTTAAGACAAAGTGAGACAAATCCACCCTGGATTACAGGAATGATTGTTTGTGGACCACTTGATTTCAGGTTATTGGAGAGGAAACAGATTTAAGACCAGAGACACATAGTCGAGGCTACTGGGCTTTCTTGGGAAATGACTTCAGTGCTAGCAGCTCCCTGTGCAGAGCAAGGACACCAGCTCATGCTAAATGAAAATACTGGGAGGCGGGCAGAAAGGTATGTATTGTGGGATCCAACATAAGAGACATGCTGACAATGTCTGGTCAATGCCTTGGAAAACTGTTTGTGGCTCATGGACCCTGTGGTTGTGAAGCGCCACAGCTATTAGAGGAAGAAAAGGAAGAGCTGCCGTGTGTGTGAAGCTGGGGTGCACAGAGCCTCCCTGGGACCAGGAGGAAGGCTGCTGCGTGGCTGCAGGCAAGCCGGGGGCTCTCGGGCATGCCGAGGGCAGGGGGGGCTGCCAGCCCCGCCACAGCACTCAGCCAGCCCGGCTCCCACTGCAGCCAGCGCCCGCCTGCTCCTAGCAGGCACTGCTGGGCAACAGCAGCAGACCAGAGAAAATATTGTTACGTACAAATGAAATATGATAAAACTAGCCCGCTGCCAGTGGACAAACACAGGGGGCCGATAAGAAAACCACTAAATATATATATAAGTCATTAGTCTGTTTTAGTGTGTTCATTGCCCTGGAAATTATAGTCTATAGCATTCTACTCATTAGCTAGGATACATGATGTAAAGAGCTCAATAAAGCACCAATCAGTTTTCAAGAAGGACATATCGTTATCTTCCTGAAGTTCCTCCAGGGAGAGCCAGGCACCTAATAATAATGGGGAAACTTCTAAAAACTCACGTAGATCCAAGTTCACTTGTTAGAACTTGGGAAATTCACCCATTACTGAATCTTTAACTGCAAAGTGTAGTTTGGCTCTCATAGTTGTGTGTGCCTCCTACCAATTTTAGGTTTTTGCACCAGTCTAAATTGTCTCAGAACCTGATAACAACTTTAGGTGTGAACAGCAAACTCCTTTGTAACGTGTTGAAAAAGTCGATCTCTCAGTCCTGACAAGAAGTGAAGGTCCTCTTTTTCTCACTGTTTTTACTGGTTTGTCATCTATTGAGTAGTGCCACAGGAACTTCACTTTTAGGTACTTAAATTCCACAGAAATGCAAGTCTTGATTTCTTTGCGGACAATGAGGCATTACCAGTGTTTCTGTCTCACAGGGCTTGAATGGTACTAGTCGTTTAAAGCCTTAGAGGTCCTGTTTTGCCTTAGTTATAGAGGATTCATCCATCTGCTAAGCTGTGGGATAAATGAATCATTCTGTTTGCTTGCTTTGGCTCCCAAATATGCTTCGTCATAAGTGCTAGGGAGGCCAGACTATGACTGGAAATAGTTGATACTATGTTTGTTTACTTGCAGAAAAAACCTCTCAAGTGACTTGTGGCTTTCAAGCTGGGGACACAGATGAACTTAGTAATTAAAGGGTATCGTTACATGTACCCTCAATAAGTTGCTATCACTATTCCTTTGGACTGGGACTTATCACGGCTGGTCTTCAGCCGATTTGAGAAGTCTCCAGAGGAGACAGTGGGCAAGCCACTGTAGTTTCTCAGCTCATCGTAACTCGGCTAGCCTGTGGATACTGGAGACTAGGGCCTCCTTCTTGTGGGTAGAGAAGAGCTGTCAGCTCAGGGGAGAAACATATACYCTACCTGTGATCACAGCTGATGGGTAGTTTACCTGCTGAATCTAAGCCAGTAAAATGCAGGAGGAAGCAAGGTAGAGAAAGATCAGAGATTCCCATCTCCACCTAAGAGTGGCAGAGCTGTATGACTGATTGCTTCTTGCTAGGAAAGAATGTATAAGCTTTTTTTTTTTATTATTACCACGCTGATGTGGTGCCATTTAGGAAGTATGGATTGCATGGGAGAACATAACGATGAGTGGAAGAGGGTGGCTTCCCATGGGGACAGCTGTGAAGTGCTGCAAGGGGACTTGSGGAATGGAGAACTTGTGAGAATAGGCAATATGAGCTTATCTTCTGCCAGGAAAGGCAAAGACAGGCCATGGTAACTGCCCATAAGCACATCCAGCAGTGAGGTCCTGAAAGAGCTTCTCAGCAGGAGTAATGGTTAGGAAAAGAAATGACTTTTAACCTGGAGCTGGGTACAGCTATGAAAGGGATTTGATGTGTGTGACAGCAGGGGGTCTTCCTGCAAGGCTGCATCACATCCTCTGGCTTTGTGCGCTTTATTTCCATTGAAAAAGGGCTGGACAGCTGAAGATTAAAAATGCCATCTAAGAGTTTAATTATCGCGTTATTATTATTTCCTCAGTTAAATCTCCAGTGCCCATATTTACAGCCCTTTCAAGCTTGTAAGTGCTGGAAGATCAAAAGAATTAAACACTGAACATAATTGCTGGATATGGCTTTGTAGACATGCCCAAAGTCCTAATCTGCTTTAAACTGTGCTGGGAGATGCCAGTTGCTCCTGGAAAATAGCCCTTAATGAGATTTGGCTTTCCTACTGGAGGGAGTGATCCAGTCTCTAAACTAAACTGTGTTGTAAGAGATGAGTTAGCTCTTCATATGACCAGATGCATGCGTTATGCGGAGAAGAGGAGGAGGCCCTTAAATGCTGCTCTGTCCTTTTTCACTCAGCCTCATGAATGTTCCTTTCTGCTTGTTTATTTTGCTGCTTAATGGCTGCTCCTGTGGCGTTCACTCTTGGTCGCGTACTGGGAACCACAATGGAGCAACGTTGCCCCAGTGAGGGTCCCAGGAGCTTCCCGGCTAAGGCCAGCAGGATCTCTCAGACTGCAAGCAAGCAGCAGGAGTGAAGTCACTGTCGGGAATGTCAGGTCACTAGAGACAGGGAGCAAAGAGCGCAGTAATGATAAGTAGCGGTGACATCCAACTCCCAGCCCTGGAAGAGTGCTTTAGGACACAGAAACCAGCTGCTGAAACACAACTGCTAGAGGCTTGAATGAAATACTTTATAGCTTATGGGATCACATTTCAGGATTAGTGCCTGTGCCTGGATGTTGTTTTTTTAACTTTAATTATAAAAGCAGAATGTTGATTTACCCAAATGCAATCCCCTTGCCCCTCCTTCTATCAGTAACTCAGGTTTTTCATCAACTGTCTACCCAGTATGGGACACACTGGTTATGCAGAGGCAGTCTGAGACTGCGTATACATCAGTCACCAACTTTGTAGTTTAGATTTAGTGCTTGTGATATTTAACATTGGCATTCATTCTATTTCTTTTTGATTAAGAAAACTAATTAAAACCTACTTTTACAATGATTTTTAAGAGTGGATCATGGGACTTTAGTCTTGTTATTCTTAAAAACAAATTATTATGATGCAATGCTTTGAGGAGGTCTGAGCATGCCATAGCTTGTTTGCACAGGCAAAACATAATTTACAGAGATTATCCTTGGTACTAGGTCTCTCCAGGCAGTTGGTCCATTTTCAGCACTTCCTTTTTTTCCATCTTCTTTTCATTTATTATGCTTGTAGCCTATATTTCAGCAAAGTGGATGCAAGGGGACCAGCTGTACAACGAGCCTGCTCAGGGTGGTGGGATGGGTTCATTTTCTTCAGCTGCGTACCTTTGCCAGTGTTGCAAATCCACGCAGCTTTCCTTGCGGGTCATGAAGCCTCACCTGGAGCTGGTGTGACTCTTACATGATAAGCTATGTGCAGGACTCTTGCAGATGAGCTCAGGAGGGGTAGGAATCCTCTCTGAGTGGATACTATCCCGATTTACCCATCTTCCACTGAAGAGCAACCATTCAGAAAACACAGCAGAAGCAGGCAGGACTCCTCCCTTCCCTCCTGCTTGGGGGCTGTTTCAGTATGGAGGTAGGGAGGGAGAGCAAAAAGACCAGTCCTGGCACAGTTCACCTGCGAGCAGTAGTCCTTCTGCTTCCTCTCTTCCCAAGACATCTTGCTCGGGAAGGGGAGAAAGAAAACTCAACTGCATCTTCTCACACCTCTTCCTTTCCTCTGCTCTGTCAGGGCAGAGGAGAATGGGAGGGGGCACGCTGTGGGACCCAACCTCCTGCATGGGGGGGAAACCAAACAGAGCAATCTGTACAGTGAATGGGTGGAGACCTGAGTGGAGATGTCAGGTCTTGGTGTTTTGGTGTGGTGAAGACAGGACCTCATAGCCCAAGACTTGGCAGCCTTGCAGGCTCTCTCTTCAGCTCTTTGGAGCCCCTGGGTTTCTTTGCACTCAATATTTCCCTTCAAAACAAAGCATTTTGCTCAATCATTGAAAGAAACACCAGGGAAGGAGAAAAAGGATTTAAAAACAAGTGGCCTGCTGACATAGGCATATTGGACAATGAAACAAATAGGCTTTTATTTTGGGAGAAGCACAACTCCCCCATCTCCCGTTCTCTTACATCCCACTCCTCACGGTGGCCAGGGCACCCTGCCTGCCCTCCAGACCCTGTCTCTTTTACTACCTCCGGTGAGAAAGGGGAAAGCCCTGTTACACCAGTGGCACATCTCTACCTCCGTGGCACAGCCCTCTCTTCGTTTCAGGCTATTTTCTCTGGTCAGCCAAAGTCCCAGATGATGTCAAGCCAAAGAGTGACCCAGGCCTGGCTGTTCCTCTCCCTGTGTAGGTGTTTGGATGCAGTTACTTTGACTTCAGTTCCAATATAGGGATGTTTTCCTCAGGGCTGAGGCAGGTCAGATTGGCTCACGAGGGAGAGCTTTTGACTCCTTGCTATATTTCTAACATGAAATTTGGCACATAATTCATTTTTTCGACACCAACCAAAATATGTCACTAACTCATGGGTGCGTCTGGTCATATATTGTCATTCAGCGTTTCCATGTGAGCTGAGTAAAGCTTTAAGGTATGGGATCAGAGGCCATGAAGTATTTGTGTATTACAATAAAATAACATGAGCTGAGGCATTTTTAATGGATTTTTTTTAAATGCAGATGTTAATAGTATTGTATTTTTGAACTTCTGCATTTCTTATGTCATTTAAACACTGTAAGAGTGATGACTCCAGGTTCATGTGAGAGAGCTACATTTAGGTCATGAAATAAAGGCCAGACTCCTAATGAAACACAGTAGGTTGTTAAGAAGTGACTAACATAGCTGCAGCTTTTTTCACTTGGTCTGAACTTGTCCTTTTAGGACAAATAGTTAATGTGTGCATGTTGGTTGAAGAGAGGGGAAACTTTAAAGTTAGCACAGTTATTTTTTGCTGGACGTGATTTGTTTGCAGGACAGGAGCTTTGTGGCAGAGCTAAGGATGAAATCTGATTCTCAAAGGCAACATTCTCATCCTTAAAAAAAATAGTCAGTCTTCTCTTTCTTTTTCTCCAACCYCTGCTTCATCCCTTACTAGCTTCCAGCTTTTGTGTGAATAAGAAAGGAATCTGACCATGAACAACCTCCTGTATGGTGCAGGCCTGATTCACTTCCATGGCTTGGTCCATGCTGTGCTCTGCAAGGTGGGGAAAAGAATATAAAGCATCTTGTATTTAAAGAATGTATCTTACTGTGTCTGACCCRCCTAGTGGATGAGGGGAAGGCTGTGGATGTGGTCTACCTGGACTTCAGCAAAGCCTTTGACACCGTCTCCCACAGCATTCTCCTGGAGAAGCTGGCAGCTCATGGCTTGGACGGGTGTACTCTTAGCTGGGTAAAAAACTGGCTGGACGGCCGAGCCCAGAGAGTTGTGGTGAATGGAGTCAAATCCGGTTGGCRGCTGGTCACGAGCGGTGTTCCCCAGGGCTCAGTTTTGGGKCCAGTCTTGTTCAACATCTTTATCAATGATCTGGACGAGGGGATCGAGTGCACCCTCAGTAAGTTCGCAGATGACACCAAGCTGGGCGGGAGTGTTGATCTGCCTGAGGGTAGGAAGGCTCTGCAGAGGGATCTGGACAGGCTGGATCGATGGGCCGAGGCCAATTGCATGAGGTTCAACAAGGCCAAGTGCCGGGTCCTGCACTTCGGTCACGACAACCCCAGACAACGCTACAGGCTTGGGGAAGAGTGGCTGGAAAGCTGCCCGGYRGAAAAGGACCTGGGGGTGCTGGTCGACGGCCGGCTGAACATGAGCCGGCAGTGTGCCCAGGTGGCCAAGAAGGCCAASGGCATCCTGGCCTGTATCAGGAATAGTGTGGCCAGCAGGARTAGGGAGGTGATCGTGCCCCTGTACTCGGCACTGGTGAGGCCGCACCTCGAATACTGYGTTCAGTTTTGGGCCCCTCACTACAAGAAGGACATTGAGGTGCTGGAGCRTGTCCAGAGACGGGCGACGAGGCTGGTGAAGGGTCTRGAGAACAGGTCTTATGAGGAGCGGCTGAGGGAGCTGGGGTTGTTTAGCCTAGAGAAGAGGAGGCTGAGGGGAGACCTTATYGCTCTCTACAACTATCTGAAAGGAGGCTGTAGAGAGATGGGTGCTGGTCTCTTCTCCCAAGTAACAAGCGATAGGACAAGAGGAAATGGCCTCAAGTTGCGCCAGGGGAAGTTTAGATTGGATATTAGGAAAAATTTCTTCACTGAAAGGGTAGTCAGGCATTGGAACAGGCTGCCCAGGGAAGTGGTGGAGTCACCATCCCTGGAGGTGTTCAAAAAACGTGTGGATGAGGTGCTTCAGGACATGGTTTAGTGGGCATTTGTACTGGGTTGATGGTTGGACTCGATGATCTTAGAGGTCTTTTCCAACCTTAATGATTCTATGATTCTATGATTCTATGAATCCTCAATTGTTACATTGCCTAATTTCAGAAGGCTTGATTTTGCAATCTTATTTATGTTCTTCAAACATTTTTTTGTATGTTTATGTTTTCTTAAAATAGCTTTTTGTTTATTAAAAATCACAGTGGTAAGTTGAGTGTTAGTCAAGCCAGGCCTGGCTGGAGTCAAAGGGTTGAAGAATGTCAATTAGAGAAATAGTACTGCAGTGTATAACACATTTATTGCGGGTGGGCACAGAAAAATACTGCCATTCAAAATTAGGGATTATGGTGTTATTTCTACTGTTTGCCTCTTGCATGACTACTTCTTCCACCGATCCTGACCCCTCCGCTACTGTTTATGACTCTCTGCCTCAGCCCACTTCTGACTGCATCCAGTTTCAGTCTCCACCCTGATATTTTTCACATCTCTCCTTCCTGTTTTTGGGCTAGCTGTCTCTTACAATTTGGCTACGAGGAGATAAAATCTGAAATCATGCCATATGTTCTCACTCAGTATCTGTACTGCTTTCCTGGCTTCAGTTGAGAAGGAAAGCTTTTCCACAAACATCTGCCAGCTGATGACTGCTCAAACTGGAAAATAGCTCCTGGTTCCCATAAAGACGTACTTTTCCGTCCTTGWCTGGGAACAAACCTACACTTCTCCTAGGAAAGGCGTAAGCTAATGCTGAAGGCCATTGGGTTCTCGAGCTGCTTTTTTTCAGAAACTATTAAGCACTTTGCATTTTAACTTGCATCCTTCCACACTGCATATACAGCATGTCTCTGCACATACAAAGAGGAGAGATTGTGTTTGGCTTTGAAGTATATTCTCTCATTCACRTCTCAAGACAGAGGTCATCTGTCATTCTCCATTCTGACTTGCACTAGGCCAACCAGACCTATAGACTGAAATACCATCTTTTTCTTTAAATGTGAGCTTTGACTCCCTGAACTTGCAGCGTGTCAAAGTTCTGCACATCCTGAACATTGGTCTGTAGATCCAAGAAAGCAACAACTCCAACTCCTAATTTCCAGCATTTTCTCACCCTCCAGGTCTAATTCTATGTGCCCTGAAAATTTCCTAAGTGCCTGCAGTTGGGTGCTGATTTGTGCACAGAAGTGCGTGTTGCAGAGCGATGTGCCATTAGAGCTGTGCCGATATTCAGACTTCTGCAGAGAGATGTTTGGCACCAAGGGGCAGCCTGAAAAGCTGGACTTTGACACAGCCATAGGTGTTGGTGGCTCCTGCCTTTGCACAGTACTTAGGATGAACGACTTCCCCTGGGAAGGGGAAAGACCAGATCTAAGCTATTTTTTAGAGTGGGGAAACTGAAACTCCACCCCAGAAGAGTGCCAGAGCGTCCCAAACTGCACGTGCCTGAATGCTGAAACAGCCAGGGGAAAGGGCAGAGGGAGGCGAGTATCCAGTCCCACAACTGTCACGGTTTTCGTCTGACGAGCAGCTAATGTAGGAGGCAGGCTCATCCCAGGGAGCGGGGAGAAGAGCTCTCTAGCCCTGATGCTGCCCGGGGAGGTCGTCGAACTCCTCTCCCCAAGTTTGCTTTTCCCTGTTTCCTGGAGTGCAGCGTGGCTCTGCCTCCCTGGAAGGTGGAGGATTTGGGAAGGATGGAGAAGGGGCAGCCCTTCTTAGGTCTCCTTCCCCAGTCCTGCACGTAAGGAATAAACTAGTCATGCCTCATTCTGTCTGTTAGCTTTTTGGGTTTTATGAATTCAGACTATTTATTTATAGCCGTGGCTGTTGATTCTAGTTCTCACTTTTTTGTACAATTCCTTTTGCATTTGAAACTCATGAGCGAGCTCCTTATGCAACCTTGTTGGTCCTTACCTACCTTAAAACCTTCCTTTGCACTGAGGTTGTCTGATGGTTTTRTCAGTTCTGGGAGCTCTTCTGTACTCCTTTTTTTTCCCTAAGAAAGCCTTAGATTTCCTTCCAAATGGATAGTAGGCTGATTGCATTCTTTTGGATCAAAGATTTTCCCAGTCTCCTGCAACTTGTGGTATTGATTTGCTTATGTAATTCCTAATACATAATGATACAATTAGAGAAAATGGAAGAAATGCAAGAAATATACTTTGTGTTAGTTAATCTCCTGCTCACAGATTGTGTCAGCGAGCTAAATATATTCCACATGAGAAAAGTCTTTCAAAATATACATTAAAAAACCCTTTAGAAGTTAATATCTGATTTTAAACAGATTTAATGTTCCATTATTTCAAATAAAAGAGATGCCCTTCGAATTTATTCTTTTACATATATACACATTATAGAAACACTACAGATATATATATTTATGTAATATAAATTTTATCCCTATATCTTTATCCCATATTCTGCAGTTTCATATAATTCTTCCTCTTCTTTTTTTCTCAATATACTGTGAGATATTTTATTGCAAACTGGCCAGTTAATAACATTGCTAGATTATAATAGGATGCTGGTATACAAAGGTACAGGAGAGAGCAATAAAGGCACATGAAAGGGTTTTGGCTACACAGTCAAATTGTATATGATTCTTCTGAAGACCAGAAAGAGATGGAAGGCAGACTTGTTCAATGCTTTTAGGTAAAAATGAAAAGGGAAAAGAAGAGATTCAGTCTCACAGTCAAGACAGAGTTAAGGATTTGCCTTAAGCAGTGGAGATCTGAACTATTCAAATATCCGTTGGGAAAGAAACAGAGGAGGACACAGATGACCCAGCAAGTTCTGGGAATGTGTTAATGGCAACTTTTTAATGTAGAGGCAGAGGAAGTTAATAGATAAGGGAGAGTAATTAAATCTGTTTGAAATTCAATTCAGCCAGAGGTCAGACGGTAATGTGAGTTACAGGAGACTACAAGACAATAGCATTTCAAATAAAGGAAGGAAGCCCAGAATCGATGTGAGACAGGCAGGTAGGAGGATATCTTTGGAAGAAATTCCAAGGAATATCTAAGGAACCAGAACACATGTAAGAGACAAAAAGCTGATTAAAAACAAGGTGGGTTTGCCAAGAACAAAACATGCCTTACCAGTTCTGTTTCCTCTTTTCCAGGATAACTGGCTTAGCGTTAAAGAGGGAGGAGTCGTTGCGGTATATCTCAGATTTAGTAAGGGTTTTGAGGAGTGCCGTAAGTAGGGAAATGTGGTGGAGATGATGGGAATGTAAGGCTGATGCTCAGCTAGTTGGAAAACTGTACTCATGGAGTAGTCAACAATGGATTTCTGTGAAATGGGGAATATTTCAAGGCAACATTGCAAATTTAATTCTTGGAAATGGTTTGACTCTACCTAATCTAATCATTTAGGTTAACAATGTTGGTGATGGACTAGAGAATAGTTTCATTCATTTATACTTCAAATTACAGTAAGAAAGGGTGGAAACACTTTGAAGACAAACAGCAAAAGTCAAAGTTAGTCTGGTATGTTGGGGTGATGGTACAAAACTGATGAGCATAAATCCAAGAAAGAAAATACTAGGCAAAAATTTAGGAAATTTTTAGGAAAATACTAGGAAAAAATACTAGGAACTGATTAGGCAATAGCAGTTCTGCAAGGCATATGGAAAACAAAGTCAACCAGAAATTGAGTTAGTCAATAATGCAAAGAAGTTGCAACAAAGACAATTTTTATTAACATGTACTAACAGAGTTCTTTTTGATATAACATGAGAGGTATTTATTCTACTCTATCCTGATTGGGAAGATCTTATCTGGCATTCAAACTTTACTGAGTTTTGGAATCACATTTTGAGAAAGATGCACATAAATTGAAAAGAATCCAGAACAGAGATCCAGGAAGAAGAGTTTTGGAAAATATGATTTATTGGGAATAAATTTAAACAACTGAGTTTGTTTATAAGAGAGGACTAAGGGTATATTAATAACATGAAAACAGACTTCCAAAGTGGCAAGAAGATAGCAAACAGTTGTTTTCCATGTTCACTGGATTAGGACAAGCAGTAATCTCTTCAGTTTTGCATGGGAAAATAAACATTTATGTACTGTATTAGGGAAACCTAGTTCTACATTAGGAAAAACTCTTCATCTGAAGCAAGTTTTACAAGTTTAAGCACAGAAATAGGCTATGATGGGGGGGACTATGAAATCTTTATGAGTCTGTTAAATATCCATCAGGATGTTGCAGATCTACCAGCCATACTTCAGTACAAAAGCACAGGTTAGATGACCTTGTGAAGTCCCCTCAAGCTACATCCCAGCTTTTTCTTCCAAGGTCCTGTGCAAGGGTTTGTGGAATCTTTCCCTCTTCCCTCGGGCAACAGTGTACCCGTGCATCAGTTTAATATGTCAGGTCCTTCTTTAACAGGCTTCTGTTTGTAATTCCAACAGCTTTATCAGAGTTTTTGTGGACTGCTTCAGAGTTAACCTTTTATCTGTGTGCACTGAAGTAGAGAAAATTTTGATTCTTTGCTACCCCATTAATCCATCAGAGCTTGTTCTGGAGCATGCTGGAAATGTTCCTTAAAAATAAAAGCTTAAGTGAGCAAAAACCAGACTCAGCCTGCAAGGGAGAGCTGAGTACCTTCCAGCAGCCCAAGTTTTCCCCTCAGTTTTGGCTAGGGACAGATATGTGGTTTAACGTCTTCATGGAAATACCAGGTGTACTTTTGGTACTCTGAGGCTGCATTTCATTGCTGAATGTTTGAACTCAGTATGGCATAAAATCTGAGAGGTTTTCTTTGGAAGCTTTCAGTGACCTTTACAAATAGCAAAATTAACCTTAGCACCTCTTTCATATGCTACCTTTCTAAGTCTGTGGACACAAATACACATTTTATATAAACATATAATTCAATTTAAGTTCAGGTTCACAGATCAAATAACAATATAGCTATATAATTAACTTTGTGATTTTGCATTGCCAAAAGAACCTTTATTTAACATTTCCTTTTGCTTTTTTTTTTTTTTTCTTCCACCCTAGGTTATTTGTTTTAACAAGGGAAACACTGTAGTTTCTTTCTTTCACTGTTTGTTTTTTGGGTGACTTTTACACAATGGCTATTTTGGCTGCAGGAATTTGGACGTCAGCAGCTAGTTAACAAACCGGTTAAGTTATTGACGTTGACACTTCTATCGATCATGCAGACTGCAAAAGTTGCTCAAGGCTTTTCTGTTGAATTTGGGTTCCAATTGTCCTCCTGTAATTTTGTAACCAGTCTCAAATAAGCACATTTGCATTTTCAGTTACGGGTACTGTAAATCCCCTGATATTACTTGGAAGGAATGGAAAAGAAAAAGCAACTTAAAATGCTTTCAAAAAAATAGATCTGAAATTCATAGTTCAGAACTACAAGGTGTTCTTTCCCTGCACACCCTTGCTGAACATAGAATCACAGAATCATAGAATCATAGAATCATTAAGATTGGAAAAGACCTCTAAGATCATCAAGTCCAACCGTCGACCCAACACCACCATGACCACTAAACCATGTCCCGAAGTGCCACATATACACGTTTTTTGAACACCCCCAGGGATGGTGACTCCACCACTTCCCTGGGCAGCCTGTTCCAATGCCTGACTACCCTTTCAGTGAAGAAATTTTTCCTAATGTCCAATCTAAACCTCCCCTGGCACAACTTGAGGCCATTTCCTCTTGTCCTATCGCTTGTTACTTGGGAGAAGAGACCAGCACCCACCTCACTACAAGCTCCTTTCAGGTAGTTGTAGAGAATGATAAGGTCTCCCCCCAGCCTCCTTTTCTCCATAAACATAAACATACCAGCTAGCAAGTACATGGCTTGTACATAACATAAACATACATGTACATACCGTAAGCATACATGTACATACCATAAACATACTCGCTAGCAAGTACATGGCTTGGCATCCAGCCGGGTTGGGATACACGGGGCTGAGATTCCTCTAAGGATTAGTCAAAGGCTGGGTGAAATTTGCAGTGATTAGCAGCTGAGTCTGACGGCATGCCGTCCCTGCCAGCAGCAGGGGAAAGAACAAGGTGTGAGAGTGAGCACGGAGCAGCTTTTGACTCGGCGATCCAGATGGCAATGGAGTGTGCTGGGGAAGATCCCAGAGTTTTCATCAAGTTCTCTCTTAAAAAAACAAAACTGTGACATAAGATGTCATGCAGAAAGATTGTTCGGTAGTAATTTGGCTGAAGACTAACTGTTCAGTGGGAATTCGGCCTGAGACTAATTGGCTCAAACCTAAAACACACCGAGATGAGAAGCTCTTTCTTCATTTCTGACAGCTTGCCTCTATTCCTAAGTGCACACAGCTGCCCTTGCAGTTCATCCCTAGTCTGCTGATTGCTGTTGACCAAAATGTGCCTGTCATTCAAGCACTGCTCTACCCCACCCCGGCACAGCTCAGAAGCCTCTTGGGCTGTTTTTTTTTTCAGAAGCTGCATTACTTTTGAAGGCTCTGAGACAGGGACATGTCACTTTGACAGCTTTGGTAGTAGTACCTACTTAAATACGTGTGAGATGGTACTATTCAAACTTTGTTAGATGTGGCCAGGCAGAACAAAACCAGCCTTGTCCAAAAGCAAAACAGGATTTAGTGTGGAATGAAACAAAAATTTAGAAACTTATGTCCAGAGCTCTGATTCTGGAAAGAGGCAATGCCTGGAGGAAAGGAAGACAGGTTGGCAGCAGCATGGTCAGAGGATGGATATCTATAGGTTTTCAATTAGCCCCCTAGGTTTTTTTTTTCTTAGTACTCTCCTAGCTTTAATGCCACTTTTCTTCAGATTAAGGACTTGGTGGGTATACGAGCTCAGTGGATAACTTGAACCCAGAAGTGAAAGGGCTTTAAAAGAGCCAGGTCAGGGAAGACATGCCGTGAATAAGGGCTAAGAATTTTGGCTTCCGAAAAACCAGTGGAAACGTCTTCAGCAGAAACTGTGCACATGTTTCCAGCTGAGCCTGAGACTCTCAAGAGCAATTGTGGATTGTTATCGTGGGCTGCAGTTTGCACAAAATCTATATATAATAGTAATTGCACTTGAGCAGTCTCACAGTTACTCATTATCTGCTGCGTTAGTATCCCAAGCAGCATTAGGGTTGCCTTCTGTACTTCACAGAATATGAAGCAAAAGAGAAACTGAATTGCCTTTATACAGATACACATATCTCTGCAAACCTATTTAAAACTCCAGTCATTCTCCAATTTTCCATTGATATCTCCCTGCAGGTGATGGGAGCCTTTCCAATAACTTTAGTCAGAAGCAAATCAGGTCTGTAAGTAAAAGAAGCCACGTGAAAGACATGCACACTTCACTGGGATACGTAGCACTTTCCTGTGCAATGAGCCTGGCTTTCAAAAGTGAAGGAAAAAAAGCAAATAACATTTGGGAGGGGGGGGAATTTTCCTAAAAAGCATTTGGTTGTGACATGTGACAACTTCCTTTAAACAACTGTTTCTGAGAACTATAAGGAAGCGTTGCAGATGCCTTTTCCTGTAAATCAATTTGCCTAAAACACTTGCACAAAAGGCTCAGAACAAATAGGATTCATGCTGGAGAACAGCTTGCTGAAGCAGTTCTTGCGTAGGAGGGGTCTAAAGGCTTGTCCCAATTAGCATACGCAGTCAGCTACTGGAAAGCAAATCTTGCTCCCAGCCTCTGGTATGACACGTGCGCAGATGCCACATTGAACCTGAATGGAGCATAGAGTTTTTAGGGATGAATGATACTCGAGGCATACAACAGGGTACAATCCTATTCCCACTCAAAATAAGGGAAAAGCTCCGACTAACTTCAGGCTCTTATCCCACATGCATGTGCATAATGCGAACTGTCCTGTTGGCAGATTATGAGTATAGATGGGATAAGTGACAATAAGATTGCAGAAGAGCAAGCCTTCACTTGACTTATGCTCCCATAAATGTGGGTTTGACAGCTTTCCGCTTTTCCTTACCAGCCCTTGAAATATTTAACTGTTAAGTTCCTACTACATGAAGACTCTGGCTAAGCAAGAAAATGAAAGCTTTCTTCCTTAAGGACAGATGATTGCTGCTCCAGGTAGGCTTTATCTGCCATAACATGGGCTTGTGTACTGCAAACCAGAGCTTTGGTTTTGGTTGTGGCTCATTTAAGGTCCTGATAGTTCATATCGGAAGAAGCAGATAAGCCCTCAGTACATTTTTTCTCTTTTGTATGTCACTGTCAAATGAAATAAATGGTAAAAACAGAGAGGACTTTTTGGTTTTAACAGGCTCTGCAAAGGCAGAAGAAGTTGGCATCAGTGCTTAAGCAAGATAGGATCATTTTTGGCTACGTATGTAGTGCAATGGGTAAATATTGGTACGGTTGGGCTCAGATTAAAGCTGTTCTGACTGCAAGTGCTTTAAAAATAAAAGAGAGACAGGAAATTACTTAATTGGGCAACTTCATAAAACAAGATGGCAAGTTTTCCTTCACTATGGGAGAGGCCAGTGTCATTGGAGAAGAACAGAGTTTTCTTGATTAAAACTTTAGCCACTGGAAAATACCAATTTATTAAAACCTAAACTTCTTTAAAAAAAAGAATTAATTTTGGCCAAATTAATTTCCAGGAAGAACCTTTGCCTGGGATGTGGGAGAGCCGGGCTGAATTCTTTGTCCCAACGCAAGTGAAGCATGAGATTGAACCTCTCTCACCCCTGCAATTTTGGCTTTTCTTCAGGAGCTAGGATGTTCTTTAGGCTTTCTGGTGAAAAACTCAGGAAGATTTAATCTTCAACCAACTGTGCTAAGAAAAGAAATATCCAGCTCTTTGATATCTTCTCTGAAAGGATGTTTTTTGTTTCCTCATAAATTCTTTGGATTTTGGAATGAGAGTCCACAGGCATTTTGAACTAATTCAGATAATTCTCTGGTAGTTGCTCTTCCAGTTCACTTCCAAGTTCAAGGAATTATTGGAACATGTGGCTTGCCACAGATCTTTTTGGATTTCCTCTCTCAGTCTGTACTGATAAGGCAATAAGAAAGAGCAATGTTTTCACAAGTCACTTGGCCTCTTCAGTCTGAGGATTCATTCATAGATTGTAATAGCTGGAACATGGCTGGCACGGACCAGGAACAGCTTCAGGGTGTCACAGTGTGAAACACTGGTGCTTCTTGCAACATCAAACCTGGCACTTATATATGAGTCAGCTGCAGGATGAATGCAATTGACACCAGAATGGCTTAATTATCATGTTGATCATGAGCTCCAGAAGTGCCATGGGAATGCKATTTCCGTGATACTTCCGATATTGCATGTTACCCCCTTTTTTCTTCTGTCTAACAAAAATTTCCTCCATCATCTGTAGAGTAACAGGGGGTTGATCTCCATCTGAATCTGAGACAAGCTGCAAAGTCCTATCACTTCTAGCCTGGAACCACTTTTCTTCTTCTTGAATGATAGCACCAGACTCCTACAAGGGAGAGAAGAGACTGGCATCCTCTTTCACTCCCACTGTTGACAGGAGTACTTTAGTCTGCAATTTCATTTGAGTGCTGTTAAGTAAAAAATGATGGCATATCACACTGTCTGACTTATCCTGGTTCAGGTCACTGGTGCTACTAACCTGCCAGCAGAGCTCTCAGGGGGATCCTACCGACATCTGTGCTGGGATTTGGGATTTAGCTTGTTGCTCTCAAAAAGGCGAGGTGACAGACTTTGTGTGTGCTACAGAATTATTTAGGTTAGTCAAACAGATTAAACCATGCTGTAACAGCTATGGAAGGGTTTTATTAAATCTTCTCACAGAACTATCTGATAAAGTGAGAGATTTAAATTTAGTGTAGAAGAATACAAAGCCTTTTTGTGCCTGTGGAAAAACAGTATTAGCTGTACCAACAGCTGGCTTTTCATTAGCTGTCTGTGTTCAGGAAAGGCCCATTGATATCACTGTGACTATTTCTCTGAAAGCATCAGCTCAGTGATGAGCAGCAGTCTGTCAGGTGGGCTATCTGGTATTGCTAGGAAAGGAATGGAGAACAGCACTAAAAAGGTCAAGATTCAATGTAGGTTTAGGTACATCGAATAACGTTAGGTGGTTGCATCAAAGCAAGCACACCAGTGTCTTGGAAAGAATATATAGTTCTCGTCCTCTCATCACCAATGAAATACAGCACAGAGGACGGTGTCACAGGTGATCGGTGGTGTGGCTTCGCTAGAAGGCTCTTCAGCTTGGAAATGCTGAGAGGATCCTCGGAGTCATGAACGGTAATGGAGAAAGTGAGCAGGAAAAGATGTGTTCATTCTTTCTCACATAATCAGAGCGAAGGGTGCCTAGCTAAATTTTTGAGTGGCAGATTAAGAAAAAGCAGCAGAGTGTTCCTTTTTAATCACAGCGTGTGGTTAGTGTTTAATGATTAATATGCAAGTCATGTCCATGGGATGTCGTGGAGGCAAGAAAGATAAGTTTAAAAAGTGACTAGACAGAGCTATGGAGGGGAAGTTAATTAGTAACTACTTAATATGGGCATGACCTTTTACTGACGGGATGCCTGAAATGCTATTACTGGAAAATAGGAGAGTATAACAAATAAAGACAGACTCTCATTAGCCTTGTTCAGCTAATGCTTTTACAAGTACCTGCAGCTGGCCATAGTCAGAGACAAGAGGTTGTCTCAGTGGCTCTATGGCCCCTAGACTTCACCTCGTATGTCTGTTCTGCCACATTGGCTCTTCAGCAGGAGAATAGATAACGCTCTGTCTGTGCATATCAACATACAGGGAAGTGGGAAGGCAGCACAGTGGAGAGAAGATATGAAAAGGTTTCAAATCTACATTAAATATTAATGCCATAAGTCTGTGCCTAAAGCAGACTCTCACTCAGTTATTCAGTGGACAAGCAAGAGAATGAGGTTAAAACAACGCAATGTGCTGCTTCCCGGTTATCATAACATAGCAAAGTCTTATGTTCTGCCGTCTTCTGGGGCTCCTTAGAGACACATCTGGCTTAGTTTCCTTTGGACTTCCTAAAGAATACAAGCAATAAATGATGCAGCATAATGAAGGGATTATCATCCGGACAGTGATTTCTCTTCTGCTTTGGCCCTTCCCCAAACACAGCAATAATTTTTAGGAATCACAAAAGCAAAGACAGCGTGCTGCCTGCGTGCTTCAATATCTGGACTGCACAAGGTTGTGCACAGGGCATTTTAATCTTTACCAAATGAAAGGACTTTTGCCATGGATTTGGTCATTGCCTTATTTTAAAGGACCAGCCACAGCTCTGCATTCTTCACTAGAAGTTAGACCTGTCACGCAAGAAACAATGAAGTGAAGATATAGTTCCTGTTCCGCTTGTGATAAAATGATCTTTGCATTAGGTAACATTAGTCAAACATTTGACATTTTTGTGAGTGTTTCTAAGCTGACAAGCTTTTATGATGTACTCTCACTCTGGGTTAGGAGCTAAACCAGACCTGTTGGAAGACAGTAGAGTTCTCCTCTGCATCATAGGCTTGGGATGAGATCTGTGAGCCGTAAATATAGATATACAATTGAATTTATATTCTCCAGTGATTTCTCTTCACTGAAGGCATCGTAACAGGCATATATAGATAATTGGCTTAAATGAATGTGTGTGAATTGTGAATGGGGAAAGGCAGGCTAAAGGTAGTATACCATACTGAGGTATAAATAGCTGATAAATACATGAGCAATGAGAATGATACCAGATATACCCCTGATATCTGCTGGGGTAAAATTGTCACTTCCAAGTAGACACCTGCTGACCATGTCCTTTGCTAAGATCATCACTCTGAACATACACATGGAAGCTGTTAATGGGGGTTTTGCCCACCTGCACAGTGAAAACCAAACAAGACATGAGTCAACTCTTCTTTCTAAAACTAGAAGCAGCACCCTAGTGAGCAAAAGATGCAAGAGACCCATGGTCTTTCACAGACGTTGGACAGGCTGACCCATGGGTGTTACAGAAACCATGTTACGGGAAATATTTAACGTTAACTGCACCATTTTAAACCCCAAGTCGTGCACCGTTTAGTCCAGAGCTGCAGGGCTACATGAGTTCACATAGCTCGCCTTCTGTCAGCTCAGATTTTCTCTCTGTTTTTTACTCTGTGTTTAACTATAAACACATTACTATGTTTAAATTGTCATTGTAGCATGACCTTGCAGCTATGTTATTAAAATGCACAGAACAATCCCATGATATTGCCGATACGAGTTCAAACTCACAAGCAACTAAAACTTTATAATCTGGTTCTCAGTCCCCATCAAGTTATCTATGGTAAGGGTGAAAGTGTGAACTACTTCACGTAGTATAATAACCACAATTTGGCCAAGTACCTGAACTCTTAACTAACTAACCTTTTCAGCCTCTCACTAGACTCAAAGGAGGCTTGTGCTGTGTCACTCCCTTTAGTTCTGGATTTCTAGGCATTCGTATTGTGAATCTGAATAAAGGAAGAGTATCACTTTAGCCCTCAAAGTGAGGTTTATTTTCCACAGAAAACAAGGCATGGGGGAGTCCTTACCATGTACTGGGGTGTCTCCCTGATATGGGTTCAAAGCATAGCTGAGGCCTGCAGCTGGACCACAGGGACCCACTCAGCTCTTGGGTGCTGAAACCTCAGGACTAGAGGCAATAAGCTGTAGGGGTCTTCACAAAACCAATGTAAAACAATGACAGGAGGCAGGGGAAGACAAAAGTGGTTGGAAGCTAGGTTTAAAATAACTTCCACAGACTATGGTCTTCTCCACAAGAGTCAGCCCACATTGCTCAGGAAACTTTAAATGCTCTCAGTTGTCACGTTGCGCAAAGGAGTTTCTGTTCCAACAAACCTTTTTTTTTTTCTTTCTGTGGCTTATGTGGTACCATTACTGTAATATCTTTACCTTATAAAATTATATGTTATAAAAGCTATGTGCAGAAAGAAATGCTGCTGTCCCCATGGGAATACACAGCACAGAATGATGGTAGTGTTCGAGCCACCTCATGGGGTTTCCAGTTCCGTTTTCCATTCCAGTTTGGGGGGACTTAAGATCTCTTTATCTCTTGAAACTCCAAAAATAACCTATACAATCTCTCACTTGTGTTGCTTTTTTGACCTACTTGGTTAACCAAAATTCAGCATCCTGTGGGTTGTCTCTATCTGGAGGAGAGATTGATGATGGGCTAAGATATCTTTGATGTGCTTCTGTTTGTTTATGTTTTGCAAATAAAGTCTTATTTCCTGACTGCAGAGTGCTTTGCGTAGGAAACTTCTTACTCACAGCTCCAAATCCTCTTTCAGTCAGTTTGATTAGATAGTTTATTAGATTTATTCTTGAACTATAGATTAAATGTGGTTGTGCATTCCAGATCTAATTTAATTATATGCTGCATGTCTGCTATATAACTTCTTAAAAATTACCTGAAGTTTGATGGTCGTTGAGTTTGAACAGTTTGCAGGAAAGCAGAGCTTTAGATGGGTTACTACTACTGATCACTATTTTGACCCAGTAGGCTCACAGAAAATTGCATCAAAACAGGAAAGCATCATCTGCAAGCCTGTGAAACGAGACTGCCCAACAATGCTGCGTTGCGGAACAGCAGGTGCAAAAGCACAGGTTGTCATCTAGTAGTATTTTGTTGAAAGCAGAAAACTAGAATGCCTGCAGCACTGAAACTGTTGTCAGAGCCACCAGGAATTGGCTGCAGAACAAAGAAAAGGCAGAACAAATGGTCTGCCTTAACCCAGTAGGATTTGGCAGCCTAAGAGCCTTAGGCATTTCCTGCAAATGATGGAGAGGGTATCTATTGCAGGAACCAATGGCTCCAGACAGCACTGTTGACCTGACTTACTATCTTCTGTTTTTATAGAGCTGATACCTGGCAGGGAGATATATTAGAGAAGGGATACTGAGTCTATCTGTTTGTCTACAAAAATCTGTACAGTGGCCTGTAGACATCAAACATTCCTAAAGCTGACAGCTGACCTTTCCAGACAGACAATGTCTCCACTTTGTAACCTGCACAGATTTTGTGGTTGCTTCTTAACAGTCTGAGCTCCATGAGCTATTCCCATGTATTTTATGCCTTGCTGCTTGTGTGACAGCTTCTACACGCTGCGTGGCATATGACCATACAGTTGGAAGCATGACTATAGTGTTTGCTACATTTTCCTGCAGAGCTCTTCTAAGAGTCTACCTCTCTGTCCCAGCTCTCTTTTCTGAAGAAGAGACATAACGTGGGACATAGAACTGTGGGACTGCAGAAAGTAGTCTTCTGTGCTTAAGCTCTGCCAAAATGGGTAAAATAAAAGAGCTACAAAAAAGGGACAAGGTTGAGTCTCAAAGTCCGCCATTCAGCAGGGCTTCCAGGCTTGGGGTAGACAGCTGGCAGGGGTCAGAGACGTTGTGGCCACAGGGACATTCAGCAGACACGGATTTGAGGGCATGGGGTGTTAACAGAATGTTGGAGGGATGCTATGATGCTCTTGCGAGTGTATATATCCTGCTGGAACTGGAGGCAGAATGAAAGAGAGCCCTTAAGGACTCCTACGCACTGAGCGCTCCCACCATGTGGGCTATGAATATATTTTCCTGTGCAGTTCATACACTGCAGAACCAGATTGTGAAAGAGGGTGGAAGAGCTCCAACGATGAATAATCAGAGAACTTCCAGAACATGCTGTCCAACAAGAGACTACAAATCTGAACCCCTCTGGGGGAGGGAGAGACTAAAACCATGTGTTTTTAGCTAGGAGGATAGAAAAAGTGTTCAAAGGTCAACTTAAAAGGGGAAAGAAGCTGAACATAGCATAAAACAAATTCTCCTTCACTCTCTCCTTCAGTGGGGGCTTCTGTGAGCAAAACCCACATGTGCAGGCTCTAGGGAATCGGTGGGCATGGCAGAGCAGCAAGGGCTTCTTTTTGCTGAATGATGCCCAAGTGTTTTCAGAAGGAAAACCCTGAATCTTTGGATGAAAGCAGAAGAGATCAGATGAAGTACTACATGTACTTAAGATATGAAAGAAAAGAGATGAGATGGAGTGTCGCAAAATGAAAAGTGTAGCACCTCTGCTAATTTTGAATAGGGTTTTTTCTGGTATTTTGTTAGTTCTTCAGTTCACCTGGATTCACAGGTGTGGGGGCAGAGATGCAAGCCCTGCAAGTCCTGAAGTGACTGTTCACTCTGTACTTCCACTTCTTGAGATTACTGTTTTCTTCCGGATGCCAGAAGGCTGCTTGCCTGCATGTGCTCTTTCAGAGCCTCCCTCTCCCCTGTGTAATCAAAGGGAGTCTAGTCATCACCCTGAGTTATTTTTAACCTTTAGCAAGGAAAGTCCTAAATAAGTTTGAAACACCTTGTCACAGGAAATGGAATAAATGGGGCAGATTTTAAAAAAAGTGCTTAAAATTATCTGATATGGTTTTTCCCTGTAAATCTTTCTTAGGCTGTATTTAAATATACAGTTCAATGTGAAAACTATACATTAAAACCTGTATTATTGCTATAGTTTCTGTTTATGTATTATAAGCTTTTGTAAAAATACATCTAATTAGAGAGAGACAGTTTACTTTGCAATGCTCAAATCAACTGATGGACTGGAACTCAGAGTCTTTGAAAGATGCTGGAATAGTTTTGTTCTTGGGAGAATGATATTTCTGGCTCAGCCTGTAAAGACTTACCAGAACTACTGCGCTTATCGCAAGGGAGTTTGGCCGTGGCAGTAGGTAGCTGACTTTGCTCCGTGCCTGGCTCTTGGGAATGCACTGGACTCAGGGGAGATGCCGACATTGTTCTTGCATCTTATAAGCACTTCGAACTCAGCCTGAGCTCAGGCTGTGTAGAAATATGGCACATTTTTATGGAGGGTACCTGGAGATGCCTGAACCCTTTCCGAAAGGACTTTTCTAGCCGAGAAAGGTCCCAAGCCGTCCTTTTCGTCTGATTTTAAAACAAAGGCAGATGGAAACCATACACTCTGCATTCTGGGAGGCTTGAGCACTGGTCACACCTCACATTTCCTCTTGGGAATATCAGCAATTTAACTTTAAACCTTCTTGCATGACATTCATATTATCTTCCTTTCTAAAATTAAGATAAAGAAGTTTTTAGTTGAATACTCAACAAACCAAACAGTAGTGCACTGCAGGCAATGAACTGGAACTGCAGATTTCAAGTATGGTGTATCACATAAATTTCAATTAAAAGGGTGAAAGGCAAAAACAGTGTAAAAATGTAGAAAAAAATAYGAGGTTACTGAATAAGCCTGTTTACAAGGATTAGGTTCTGATTCTGATCAGCAGGACAGTGATCATTCAAAGATTTAAAAAAAAAGCTTATTGTGCTGAATGTCTTCAAATTGTTAGACTCAACAAGAAAAATAAGCGAATGGTTTGCGAGCTTGTCCTGTATATGCAAAAATTCATATTATAATTTATAATTAATTCATTTATATTGCAATTTGTATTAGCTCTGTGTTAATAGAAGTTTATTTCAAAACAGAGAAATAAATTTAAAAAGAAGAAAACTTAAAATTCATAGCTATGTACAGGGATGCAATTAAAAGCAGGTGTTATTTCAGATGAGATGATGCTATCGCTTACACAGTATAGTCCCATGACTCACACGGTTAATGTAGAGGATTTCATTATTACCTCTGCAGGTGTTTTAATCAGGGATGTAAAAAAAGATGACCATAAATTATTTATTATTTCTGACTTCCATTTCCATACTATTCTTCCGTTAAGATGATTCAAAGTTCTTCAACTTTCATTTATCTTGCTGATCTCAAGCAGTAACTCAAGTCAGTCCAGTGACTCATTTCAGATAGCTGTTTCAGCATCTAACTGAGGAAATCAAGGTCAGTCAAGACACAAGACACAAGGTCAGTATCTTGAGCACCTCTGTTACAGATTTCGACTTGTTATTTCTGCTGTATGTGCATGCCGAGTTAATGTTTTGATATTGCAGAGGCAGCTTTGTACATGGCATCTCATTCAAATCTCTTAAAATATCACACTAGCGTACTCTCTGGCTGTGGAAGCAAACCGGGAATGATGAGATTTCTTCCACCTTTTTGAGAAAGGGATTCATTGGTTTTGCTCTGTTTTTTTTTTTTTTTCACGATTTTCTCGAGGAAGAAACCAGCTTACTTGGGAATTAGATTATGTCACGTGCAGAGCAAAAGTATCTGGTGTATTGCTCCAAAGTGAATTGATAATGATTTTTTTCTGAATTCCTCCTATTGAAGGAGCACAAAGAAGTAAGTGTTTTTCATGCTCTGTGTGTGCTTGTTTAAGATGTATGAAGCACTTGGCAGGGGATGAGGAGGACATCAGGAGTTTTATCACTTCCTGACATTTTTCATATTAAGCCAAATTACTCCCTTCCCGCTCCATTTTTAAACAGTCTGCAGTGTGACCTGACTCCTGGTTCATTACTAGCCTGCAACACGGCGGGGGTTATTATTTTGATTTGTGTTGCTTACTGCATTTTTCTGTTTGTTATTTTCTCTACTGGCGCAACACAGAGTGTAATTGCTGCTCATAGCAATAAGGGCACATCCGTAGCTTCAGCCTCTTAAAATCCTTTGGATATGCATCAAAACCAGAAACATCTTAAAAATTCAGTACATGCCTATTGCTCTTTCTTAAAAATTCAGTACATGCCTATTGGTCTTCCTTTTTCATTGTTGTATATGGAGGAATTTCTGGTAAAAGCCTTTGTTCGGAAGGTTATCTGGTGATGTTCAGAAATCCCTTTTGAGAGAAGGAGCCTACATATGCGCTCATAAATGAAAGTGGTTCACGGCAGAGGCACAAGTGCTGTCCCATGACTGTCTCTTCCACCTGCATGTTCTCTGGCACACTTCTGGCTCATGCCAGCTAGCACTCTGCTAGGAAATACCTGCTGTGGAACAGGGACTAGCCCAGGCTAGGGACTTTTCCCAGTCGGAAGTGAAGCTGAGGACACCCTTTTGAGGACATCCTTTGGAATTTAGCTTGGCCACATGGAGAGGGACCTCAGACGACCTGTTTCTGGCCCATTCATTTATTTGTGCTGAGATAACTGCAGATTGTAACAGTCCATCTGGACGTCTCAAATTTACAGGACAACGCACTCTGTAAATTAAACTTTATTTTATGAGCATTAGGAAAAAAAAGAAACAAACCCAACAAACAAGCCTCATTCCCCTTTGTCCAGACTAGTCTACCATGTGAATTCACTAATTCGTCACTTAATTCATGATGTTTCTAACTCACAAGTTCTCTAATTCATAACTCACAACTTGTAACTCGTACACCTATGAGCAAACCAGTTACCTAGCCGATGGTGAGAGTGCTCATCCTTCCTCCTCCATCACCGTGTGGACCTCCCCTGTTTCACACTGGGAAGCACGACAGCCTGAGCAATCCAGCTGCTGTTGGATGCACTTCAAAATCTTTTTTGGGGTAAGCTCACATATTTATACTTACCAGCTTGGAAGTGTGGTCTATACAGTTTTCATGAGTTATTGGATTCTGAAGAAACTGCCAGACAACCAATATGCAAGGATGATGGCTGCAGGAGACAGCAACGTGCAGGTGATAGTGGCTGCATAATGACCTTTAGCCCTTCCTGGCCACCATGTCCTGCCTACATTTTGCCCTCGCTTTGACCTAGTTGCACTGTTCCCAGCATACATCAGGCCTTAGCATAAGCTGTGTGTTAGCCAAAATCTGAGCAGAAGTTGAGTGAACAGTCACAGGGATGCGGGTCTATGGAACAGTTTTCAATTTTGTTGAGAAAGCTGTATTTTCTTAAGGCAGAAAAGATAAAGGGGCAGGGCAAGAACACTGCGAAAGGTAAGAAATGCAGCTTTGAAGCCTGCAACGTGATGCTCCTTCGGTTGGAAAAAGCTGTAACTCCCAAGTAGGGATGAAGAAAATTTTTTGCATTTAAAAAGAATTTGAGCTGTGTGCTACACTGCTAATGTAGACCCACACCCAAACTCCTTTAATTACACAGGTATCCACCTGGAGCAACATAAAGTGCAATCCGCATCTCTCTCATATCCAGTAAGTTGATTCTTTGTAGCCTTTATAAAGGATATGATGACCTTATTAACCAGTCTAGGTGCGGTCAACTTTGCCAGTATTGGGCTAAGCAGAGATTTTTGCTCAGCTTCTTAGGGTGTATAGGCAAATACCTCCTAGGAGGTGCAAATATTCTCATCAATTAGATGCGGTATTTTGTAGGTGGCCTCTGTTTCTCTCACAAGGCTGAAGCAGRTTATGGGGAAGGGCGAGCTGATGCACTCTCTTATGGAGGCAGCGGCACTAAGGAGCGAAGACGTGCGTGGGAGTGCCACTCAGCTGGCAACTCAGGGGCACCTCCAGGGACCCTCATTGAGGCAGAGCTCCAGAGGGACAAGGAGCACTGAGCCATCTTCCCAATTCTGAAGTTGTAAGAGGACTAAAGAAATACCTGTAAGGGATGTGAATATTGTGACAATTTGGGAAATATTTAGGCACACTGGCAATTTTTTAGGCAGCTAGGGAATTATCCTGGTTCCAGCTGGGATAGAGTTAATTTTCTTTCTAGTGCTGTGTTTTCGGTTTGGTACAAGAAGAATATTGATGGYGCATTGATGTTTTCGTTGTTGCTAAGTGGTGCTTACACTAGTCAAGGGCTCTTCAGTTTCCCATACTCTGCCAGGTGCACGGGAAGCTGGGAGGGAGCATAGCGATGACAGCTAGCTCAGCTGGTCAATGGGGCATTCCATACCATATGATATATATGCATATATATATCAGTATATAAACTAGGAGGCATGGTCTGGGAAGGGGGGATTGCAGCTCGGGCATGGGCTGGGGTGTTGGTCGGTGGGTGGCGAGCAGTTGCATTGCGCATTGCCTGCTTTGTATATTTTATTATTGTTGTTGTTATTATTATTATTATGACTACTGTTCTACTTTGTTCTATTTCAATTATTGAACTCTTTTTATCTCAACCCACGAGTTTTCCCACTTTTGCCTTCCCRATTCTTTCACCCCTCCTACTGGAGCAGGGGGGGTGAGCGAGCAGCTGTGTGGTGTTTAGTTGCTGGCTAGGGTTAAACCACGACATAAACCATGAGGAATTACTCTCAAGTTGAATGCTATTGTTCAAATCTAAAAATATGCAGAACTTGAAAACAGAGGAAGATGGTTTGGCAGAATCTTCTCTTTTTCCCTGCCACACATGAAAGAAGGAGATAAACCAGGAATCTCCAGCACATCCCTTCATTGTTATATATTTTTCCAATTGCCTGGAAATGAGGGAGAGAAGCGCAAAGAGGTAGCGACAACACCATCTCAAGAAACTTCAAAACAGTCTTAGCTGCTCATCATTTCATACACTCATACCTTGAAAATGACAATTTCCAACTTCTAAGGGATATATAAGTATTTCTAAATGATAAGTTATGCATGGTTTAATAAACTCTAAGGCATGAAAGAGAGAGGAAAAGGATAAGGTGGGGAAGGAAAGGGACGCATAAGGGATGGGATGATGACAGACACTTCAGGCACACGTTTCAAGGTTTAGCCAAAACCAGTTGAGTACCGGCAATGTCACGGCATGATTTAAGTAGTGCCTATTATAGCCTGAACACAATCCTTCCCTGTTGAACAGCTGGATTTTATATTGTACAAAAATGATGTCATTTAATTACCTAAAAGTATTGTCCGATGTGGTTTGCTGTAATTCTGGAAGAAAATTCTAGTTTAAAATGACCATCATAGTTTATGTTTTAATTATGGAACTTTGACCTTATGTTCACAGGTATAGAAAGGAAGAGCTTTTGAATCTTTTTGAGTGGACTTTTGCTCTCCTCCTGGGTTCAGACTAAGCGATGCTATCCTCCACAGCTCTCTCTGGTAAAATTAAAGTAAGAAAACATTTGTATTTGAAATTGGCTCAACTGTTTATTCAAGACTGACCTACTCAAAATGAACAATGAATCTGATTCGTAAGTCAAAGGACTTCACAAAGTGTTTCACCTAATGGAAGCACAGTCTATTATTTTTAGTAAAGAATTTGTGAAGTAAGCACTTATTCAAAAATACTGGCTTGCGTAGCACAATGTATAAGAAAAATCCCCCAACAAGCCATCTTCAATAGAAAGCACGATCAAGCTTTAAAGGCGGCCCAGCTATGTCGTTAAAATTTGTAAAATACCGATTATATTTAAGACAGTGATTTATAAAAGCATATCTCCTGCTTACTCAATCAAGACAATTTCCATCACTAATTGGGTCAGCTAACCACGAAAGCACATGCTTCACTTCCTCTTCAAGCATGTCCTTTGGTGGCTTCTCAGAAAGTTACAGCTTGTGTATTTTACGGCAATACTTTGAAACACTCCAGAATCATTAATATTCCTTTTATATCCATCAACTTCCTTCTACTCTGTCTTTCTCCTATTTGCCTCAGTGATTTCCCCTTTTCTTTTTATCATCTTAAAATAAAACTCCCTTTTTTCATCTTGTATATRTTCAGCTGCTACTTTATATGAAATTTTAAATGTTTGGGTTTGTGKTTTTTTTTTTTTACAACAATATCTTTTTATGCAGCTTCTTTAGACATTTTTTTGTTTCTCTCTATTCTTGCTTATTTCTCTTCTGTGTTTTATTTTGCTTCTCTGATCAAGCTACATACACATGGCATTTCTCCACTTGTATCCTCAATTCTTTACTAGTTCAAATACTCCTTTTCTCCTCTTCTTTTTTACATCAGGTTTGGCCTCCCATTCTCCTTCTCTAATTTGTTTAATCCAGCCCCACTTGTTTTCATCATTATGAGAAATTAGGATATTTGAAACTAAAATACTGGGGAGTGGGAGAACTGAGGCAGGCTGGACATGGAGCATAAGACTGAGAAGTGGATWAACTCCTGTTAAAGTTAGATTAGGTGCAAGTGGTTCATAGTCTGATGAGTAGCTTGAAGGAATAACAGAAAATAGGTAAAGTGGGTAGGAAAGAAAACCTGTTAAAGAGAAGTTTTTGAAAGAGATGGAGATTGTCTAGATAGGGAGACTGGTATTAGCCACTTTTGTAGGAAGAAAGAAACAACGCAGGAGGTGGGTATACAGGGAGTGGGAGACGAAGAAATGGGTGTAAGAATTAGAGAAGAGGAAGCTGGGAACTGGTGAGAATACAGGGACGGTGTGGTGAAGATGTTGTTTGAAGGAGGAGGTCAGTGGAGAGACTGGGAATGACAGCCACTGGGGAGGAGCTCAAGGAGAGCTGTACTGTGGGAGCCTCCAGAAACAAGGAAATGACAGGGAGACTGGAGGCGTCTGTTTTGAAGGAGGAGGAGGGAATGAGACTACATATGAAAGAAGACTACGACTGGGTTTAGAGGTCAAAAAAAATAGRCACTGTGACAAGAAGCTCCAGGTGCATCTCACAAGACTGAGAAAGTAGGCAAAAAGGAGGCAGATAAATCTCAATGTAGGTAGATGTAAGGTAATGCATATAGATAAAAATAATCTAGCCCATGCCTGCATGATTCTGAGCACAGAACTGGCACTTACATTTCAAGAAAGAAATCCTGGACTAATTACTGACAGTTCTCTGAAAGAATCACCTCAATGTGCAGTAGAAACCAGAAGACCTAGCTAAATGGATTGAGAATAAAACAGAAAACATCATTTTGCCAATATATAAAACCTTGGGGCACCTGTGCAGAGTATTGTTTGAACAATTGAGTATTGTATGGTACCCATACTTCAAGATACAGGTGCATTACACAAAATGATGATTAAGGGGAAGATGCAGCTGTCCCAGGAAGGGAGACAAAAGGCTGAAACTTTTTGGTTTACAGAGGAGGTAGCTGGTGGGGTAGAAGAAAGATATTGTTAGGGCTTACAAAATTTTGAAGGCAATGAGTAAGGTGAATGTAGAACTTTTATTCGCCAAATCTTATGGTACTAAGATTAGAGGATTGTCATTGCAGCTGGCACTTGGCTTAAGAAAAGACAAGTGCTTTGCACAGTCAGTACCAGACCTCTGGAAATGGTTGCTCTAGGTGGTTGTGGAGGCAGACAGTATCAGCACGTTCAAAAAGGAATTAGACTAATGGTCTAGATACTCTCTGGGAAACACGTCAATATGCCCTCTAATTTCACAGTGGCATTGCCCCCTTGCCTGACTGTTACCCCCATGGCTCATTCTGCCTGCTGGATTCTCTTGTGGGTCATGGTCAGGATCCCCTCAGATGTGCTGAGGAGGCCTCTCCCATCAGAGAGGGCCTGAGCCTGTCATTTATGCTTGCCCTGAAGAYGGGATTGCATTGCCTGCCAGGGTCTGGGCCAGTGGTCTCAGCTTAGGGGTGCTGGGTGGCAAGACTCGAGAAGGAAAGGCCAAGGGAGGGAGCCGTCTGCCCTTGCAAGCATCTTGCTCTCACTTTAGGGTGTCCTTTGTAGCCCGTCTCCAGGGACCCTGCTTCCCCACCGCAGGCAGTTTCAGCTGAGTTGGCCTGCTCATGCTAACGCCACTACCCGGATAGTGCCACAGAGCGAGGGGACGCCTGGGTGTGAAGGGCCACTGGCAGTGGTGTATCTGGGGCCTTCTTTCGCCAGTCCTCCTTCCTGCGTCAATGGAGAAACCCAGAGGTGCCACTAAGTCCAGCAGAGGAAGGTGGGCAGTGGTGGTAGCACCCCACCCATGGGCAGGCACCCATTTGCCATGGTGGTGGGAGCGGGGTGATCCCAGGAGAGGGGCAACATCTGTGCTCTTTTTCCAAATGCAAAGCAGGAGGAAGGGAGGAGAAGGGTAGGACGAGAGGGAGCAATTGCCATCAGCTCCCAGCAATCCTGGATGAGAGGTTATATGAGAGGAACGGACCATAGCYAGTGGCCAGATTTGCATGATGTCCCTTAATAGCATCTCCAATGGCCATTGCTGGAGACAGTGTGCTGGGCCAGATGGGACATTTTGGTATGGTCTAGGTGGGCATTCCTTTCATTCTCAGAAGATTATCAAGATTAACATCACCAAGATTGCAAAATGAACAATTCAAAATTATTTGTTGCTTAAAGTTGTTTATGCAGTCTTAACATTATTTTCCTTTTACATGTGTTACAATTATTTAGTCACAAACTTTTGTACCTTCTAGAAAGTCTTTGGCTCTACTGGCAAAAAAGAAGGTGCTCTCTTTTAATGATCATGTGGTCAGGACACATTTTTCTCCCTGGTAATTCAGTGAGCATCCCCACGCCTTATTTCTTGTCTTCTATTCAAGCCCAGCTCAGAAAATAGTTGTTTCTACGTGGATTTCTTTTTGGTGGTCACCATTTTTTTTCCAGCACTGACTTTGCAGTCAAGTTCTTTTAACATAGTGAGTTCACGCTATTAAATTCAGTCAGGACAAGACTGTGTGCTGAATGCAATTTTTGTTCTTTATAGCTGCTGACAACACTGACAAAGAAAAGAAAGGCACACCATAAGTCTGCCAGTAAAACTTACATATTTCAGGTATCCTAGCATCAAGAGACTTACTATCAACTAAGTAATAAAAATTGGGAAAGGCCAAGCAAAGGTGAGATGCATGAAACTCAGGGACTACAGGTGGTCTCCATCTCTTCAGAATGAGGGATGCTCAAGAAATACGACTTTAGGAATGAAAAGGAGCATCTGCCCATGGGTCCCAGCTGCTAGTCCTCACATGGGTCACATTCATATTGCATACGTGGACCCAGAGTTGAGCATAGATGTGAACTAACATGTATCTATTGTAGACAACCAAGGAATTAGCATCCTGTTTGACCCAGACTGCCAAATACTATCAAATACCTGAAAATGTGGAACAAAAAATATTGATAAAATTACATCACCTCTTCAATAGAAAACAACCTTGCAACATCTGCAAGTGCTGGTGCTACTTTTATTCTTTGTGACTATTACAGTTCTTCCATTATTGAGTGTTACAGGGAGAGGCAGGAAGCCTGGCAAACCACAGAAGTATAAGCACAGTGTGCTGGTACCTTTTGAGTAAATGTTCCAGTTGCAGTCTAAGCTGCTGTAGTGCTTCCCTGATTGCTACTATGCCCTATATTTGATGTAGTAGACATTATTGCCTTTGTGTAACTTCACTTGTGGCTAAAAACCTCTTGAATGGGAAATTCAAAGAGTGTTCTAGTGACCTCCATGCAAAATTACTCTTACACTCACAGTGAGGAGCTGTTTTACCTGTGGTCTGCTTTTTTCTAGGTTTTCAAAAAATATTTGTAATCAATAAAACAGCATTTTTAATCTAATCAATCGCCTTTGAAAATCATTATTACTGAACAAAATTAGTGACCACTTCAACATTGCAACACGTGTAGGTTCCCAAAAGCACTGTGGGAGGCTCCTTCAGCTACTTGCCTTATCAGGATGAAACAACTGGTTTTTAAGCAACAGAATTGCTGTCTAGCTTACTTCAGCGCAGGCTTTCCTAGGAATGTTTTTCAAAGACGGTTTTTCAAGTAGCCATTGCAGTGAAAACATACGGAAAACCCCATGAATCTTTCATATGCAATGGATTTGTAAATAGAGTGTGTTTTGGCCAGTTTTATTTCAGGCTATTATAACTGCCTGGCATTAGACTTCAGAAGGGGAGTTACAATAGCGATAGTAATTACTAGGTAGTATCATGGATGGGGTTGATAGAAACTCCGTAAGTTTCTGAGTGAGCTCTTTTTAATATTATTAAAATTATCCCTTTGGACAGAGATTTTCTATGCTTCGTAGTCATCTAAATTTGTTTTTAAAAAAGGAAAGTTACCTAAATCCATTCAGAAATTTCTAAAATGAGGTTAAACAAGAAAAACAGCATCTACATGCTTTAAATCCAGGAACAGAACATGGTCTTTGTCAGGGACATGTCGCTTGCATTTCTGTAAAGTGTTATGTGGATTTGACCAATTTATAAATCGTGGCATATTTCATCTCACACATGCTCAGATTTGCTAAGAGTTACCAGCTAAGGCCTTTGAATAGTTTTCTTTTAGAATGTTTCATCTGATTTCTGTCTATGCTCCGGGAGCTCGGTTTCTGTGCCATGAGAGAGGAAGTGCTACGTTATTGCAACATCCTCTTCATAAGTCATTGATGCCATCCTTTTCCAGAAAACCTAGAAAATTCTGTGTCCTAACTGCTGTAGATACCAGTGCAAGGAAGGTGAGGAGACAGCCTGCGACTGCTTTGTCCAAGGCCAGCTGGCGCCACAGGCCATCTTCTCCCACATCTTAGGGTGCCTCTGAAAGCTGCCCTAAACCGTAGCTCCTTCAGAGCAGCCTATCAAGGCCACTCTGCTTTGCTGCTCCAGCTTTCCCAGTGACCGTATCTCTGAGGTTAACGGCTGGTACCTACAGCAAAGGTCATGGGGCGATCCAGAGGAGGAACCTACCGGGCACAGAATCCCCTGGAGGGGCAGGAGGCCTCCTCTGAGTGGGGYACAGCTTGCTAACCATGCTCCTTCCCCTCCCCGCCACTTGCGTTTGAGCATCGATAAGCAACCTCACCGAGTCAGCATAAAAGTATGTGTCAGATTTGTAATGTTTTCAGTAAACTGAAACATGTCCTTGAAAAGCTGCTCTTGAAGAAAGCAAAACAAGCTTTGAGAAGTTTCTGCTAAGTGAAACAACAAGGGAAAATACCAGTTTTGTACCTTATTGGACCTGTGCACTTAACTTTCTAAAAATGGAGACAAGGTCTGTTCTACAATGACATCTATGTCAGAGACAGCTTATCTAAAGTACAGATTTGGCTTCTTTCCTTTAGCTCGGTCCTTTCCCTTGTATCCTTTGCCTTATTTGCTCCTTCTCCCAAATACACCGTCATTCTGAAACCATTCCCTGCAACGCTGCTGAGCAATACAGCACAAATACCACACAAATGAAGGGTGGGGAAATAAAGCGAGCACTTACTGTTGAATCATGTGAACAAAAATTATTGTTTCCAGCTTGCCTGTATGTAATGTGAATTTCCACCCTCAGCACGTCCTGTTTAAGGAAAGAAAAGGCATAGTGTTGTGGTCTGACTCCTCTTGCCTCCTTCAAGTTTCTGCTGAAGAGCATGAAACCTAAATCAGGAGGATGTGAAGCTCGCCCATCACCTGCCGGCATAAGGGAGGCTGGGAGCGTTCAGAGCACAGAACTGCTTCTCCCATTTCCTCCAGGGATGGAAGAGATGTTTCCTCCCACGGCATCACCTTCCCAGCTCTCCAAAGAGTGTCCAGAGACCCGGTGGGGCCAGAAAGGGTGTGGGGGGCAACCAGTCATTACAGTAAGTTGAATTTTTTCATGCATCCCAAAAAAGCATTGAAAAAGCACAGCTGCTTTGTCCATTTTAATTCACTTTCAAACTCCATGCTTAGCACTCATGAGAGGTTTATATTACCAGTTTAATAGCTTAAACTACCATCAGCTCAAATTACTAGTTTGATACTAGTTAAATGGTAGTCCCTAATCCAGATTTTGTGCCTCCTCTTCTAACAGACATTCTGGTCATCTGCATTGTTTAAGCTACCACCCTCTCAGACAGTGATTTAGCACCAGTTTTAGGGAATGCCCCGAAGGAGAAAGCCTTGAAGTGGTTTGTGCATTCTCTTCTGCTGTTCTCTTAAACTGGTTATATTGCGCAATCTCACAGGCTTGGACCTTCCTCATCTCGGTGTGGTTGCTTTGAGCYGGAGAAACATCAAGGCTACTGTAAGCAATGGTGAAAGAGATGGCTCTGAATTCATTGCTGAGTCTTGCAAAAAGAGTTAAATCAGCAAAAGTTGACTTCATAATAGCAGTAGAAGATAGCTATTATTGTTGAATGAAAGAAAGCAATTAGTTGATTGCAGGTTATGAGGTTACATCCTGTTGCAAGCTTTCTTTGCAAAAGGAAAGACAAAACCCCTCCAAATTCACATCAATGACGATCTCCTTTAAGCTCCTTTGGATCCTGTAAATAAGGGCAGGCTCCCTCAAACAATATTTGCTCCCACTCAGTCCCCATGATTATTTAACAGCTTTTTGATACTTCATGTAGACAAATAACACCACCCTGGCCCCCAAATCTGGAGAGCTCAGTTGCCTCGAAGTGAACAAGAAATGGAAAGAGTAACAAAATTCAGTGACACATTTCTCACTCTCCAGCTACACGCGCTTGTAAAACAGTGGTTAACCTCTGAGTCAAAGCTGCGGCTGCTGTTCGTACTGCTCCACCCCACTGCCACAGCAGCCCAATGACATTTGAATGACGGATTTGAATTAGGATTCCAGTTCAAACATTTGCCACAAACTTGTTATTAAAACTCTTGGTTGCTCTTTTGCAGGGGATCATGAGGAAACTTTTCTCTGCTTGCGAGCACAACCTTGCTATACCTTGTAATGATATTTCACKTCACTTTTCTTAATCTTTCTTCTTGATGTGGCCCCAGAAATCTGGCCCGTCCTCCTTTCTTCCACTCCTTTCTGTCTGCTGATGCAAACTCTCTTCTTGCCATTCACTCAGCACCATAATAACATCTTTTTCAAAAGGCTGTCTCTGACTGTCCATGCAGGTCCTCCTCAAATTTACCTCTTCTTTTTATAAATCTGGCTGATCTGATGAGCTTCGAAAGTCTAAGACAAAGGTTGAGAAGTAATACTTTCTATAGAATTAAAATTATCAAAACATAAAACAGATTTATCTCAGAACAGGGGGCTTGGAACAAACTGCATTGTCTCCCTTGGAAGACCATAGAGTCCTCATTTATTGTTATTGCCATCTTTGTCCTCCCATATAAAAATTTCTTGGTAACATCCTTTAACTTTACATGTATTCCATGCTCTTTTGGGCAAATGTGTACATCAGAGCTGTTTGCCCAAGGGACAAGACATGACTGGGATGCAATATTATAAAAATGATGATCACAAATAACACATATGGTAAAGGGCTGTTAAAGAGGCAACGGGCACTAGAATCAGAAAGCTGTATAATTAAGGGGGCTTGAAACTCTGTTACTTTCTACAGTGTTGACTTAAGCTCTATGCTTTGCGGCAGAAAGGTCTGGGTGTTTCAGAGGAAGCTATTTCCTCCGGTAGGATGCTGGGAAGCAGGAAGGCTGGCCACAGCCGCCTTACACTATCACCTTCTATTGTGCCTGACATCTCATGAAAAAAAAGCTTCAGCTGCAGTGGAGACAAGTCAAATTATTTGAAGGATTTTCACCTGTTGTCACTATGAATTATTTGAACTCAGGATGCATACGGGATGTATGTTCTCTTTTGTTTCTAAAACTTGTACAATATAGGAACCTGATACTTTACTTGGAGCATGAACTGACATGATATACCATGAAGAGAAGAAGAAAATAGCTTAGTATAAGATATGTTCTTAAGTTTAACCTTAACCCTGTAAGTTCAGCAACATCAAATATTAAGCTGGTTGGTTGTTTTACTACCTTGAATGCCAGGGCATAAAAATAAACCCACAGATTTTGTATTTAGTCTGATTTACTGTAAAGAGGTAAGAAGCCTCTGGCTGGCTCATTGAAAGAAAAGCTTGGCATTAACAACACAGACTTCTTCTGGCTCAGGATGTTTCTTTGGGGCTGTGCTTTTTTAAAATATAAACCAGCAAAATCAAAAACCAGAACTTCTCAGGAAACCACAACCTCAGACAGTCCCAAATGGTTCCCACTTTCCTTATCTCTTTGCTCAAATGAAYCATCTTCAGCATTTGCTTTTTTTTTAGCCAAGTACTATTTATCTATCACATTAATTTTCCTCCTAAAAGCATTATCAGAAGACATCCATTACATGTAATTTACTCCCATCAGACAATGACTTGTTTAAACCAGGCACATGAGCTGCTGAAAATTGTAAAACTGCGCTTCATCTGTGTGGACCATGCTARTTTGGGACACGTTTTGAGGGCAAGGTAGCATGGATACCCCTTTTCATTGTTCCCAGCTCTCAGCTGCTACCAGAGCCATCCAGGAGATTTTGAAAAGTCACTTACCATTGAGAAACGTAATGGGACTGTTTGCTGGTTTTGGTATCCACAATAGCACACCACCAGTTTAGGCTGAACTATCTCTGCCCGCTTATTAAACACTCTTGAAAAGGAGTCTAATCATTACTGGCTGATTGCAAACGATGCTTAGGAAGTGTATTAGCAAAAAGGGTRTATTTACAAAGCTCTGAAGGAGAGGTATTGGAAAAGGCCATGAGCACAGCAAACTCTCTCAATTCAATTCTCTGTCATTCTGTCATTCTGGACAGCCCCTAGATAGCCCTCTGAGTTTACCTAGGAGCATCTGAAGGTACTGTGTATGCTTGGTCTTGTGTGCTCTGGATGATGCCCTCCATCTATGCAAGACACCATGCTTGACATGGTTATGGTCTCCACAGACATGGAAGCTAGTCTGGAGGATGGTCCTGGCAGGAGGCATAAGATGTAGTATTAGATGTACTCAAAGAAATCTTCTAATCTTTTTGCTGAAGAGGCTTTATAACGTTCCATCTCCCTAGTGCAGACTAAGTGCYGCTTTGTCGCAGGTGAATTATTACGAGAAGTCATCATTGTGTGGTTAACTAAAAGGGGTTTATTAATGATTAAACCATGATCAAATTATAATTAATCAATGATAGAATGAAAATTAAATGGTAGTCAAAAGGTGATTAAGCAATCACCTCAGGGAGTAACCCTGAGAGCGTCCCCGCTCAAGGGGAGGTTACCACCATGCAGCCTGCTGCTGTACAAGAGAGCTCAATGGGCTCGGGGGGCTACAGGTATTTGTAGCATAAAGTGATTGACTTGTAGTCAATGCCCCTGTTTGGTGTATGTGCCGTAGTGCAGCTGTGGCAGTTTTTAGTTTTGTCTAGTCCCAGCTCAGGTTGGTACCATTAGCTCCTGATGAGACATGGCCTAGATTCCTCAGTCCCCGAGACATAAGGCGTAGCACAGTTCTCAAGGTTTGCACAGCAGGGCTGATTTCAGTCAGGCCTCCTYGTCAGTGATGCCTGAACCAAAGTACTGCTCACCCAGTCAGAGTGGGGCATCCCTCACACTCTACCTCTTACACCTTTTGCCTCTGTGTACTCCTCTCTCTCCTCCACTTCACCACACAGCAGAATGGAAGTTCTGACAGTCGACGTACCTGACCAAAGCCACCACAAAGGTGACCCGGTGAACATACCGACAAAGAAGGTTATGTCCTTAGTCCAAGTCCCAAGACATCCCTGATAAGCTCAGCCCCTGGTAAGCTCAGCCCAAACCTCCTTGATGGGGAGTAGTCAGCAGGACAAAGAAACCTTGATGGATGCAGGACAAAGAAACTGTGATAACAAACTGACCTTCCAGGAAAACAGGAGTCAGCGACAACTATTCCAGGAACTGATGTCCTACACCCACTTATGTATCTACCAGAAAGGTATTTATGCCAAAAAGGTATAAAAAGTAACTTGCTACCTACCCAAAATGAGCTTCTCTGCAAGAATTATTCTGCAAGAGCTTCTCTCCAAGATATCTCCTGGACAGACTGGACTCTTGCTGGGGATACCTTGCTGACTCCGGACTCTGTGATGTGGATCATCTTTGAAGTGAGACTTCTTCCGTCGTCAATTAGCCCCACTCTTGGGAGCAGTTTGGTGAGTGTCACACCATTAACACCTCACATAATATATTTATAGGCATGCACACAGGTGAAGGTTCATAAGTATATACTTGCTTCACTAGTTGGAATTCTGCAATAACTTTTAATATAAATTTATTTGCTTTACTTGTGTAATATATACATACTTGCTTTCATAGTGGTAATTTTGTAGTGACTTGTAGCATATATTTATATTTATATTTATATTTATTTGTTTTTACTAATAGTAGTTTTGTAGTAATTTGTAACAAAGAAATTCTCAGAAACCCTGACCTCTGTGTCCTTGTGTAATGCAGAATCCTGAGAACCCCACAGTCACCATCTTTACACACACGTGGATCAAGTAACCCCACAGGTCATGACCGTGACGGCTACAGTACCCATCTCTGTGGGTACTCACGTGCAATCTAGAGAGAAGACAGAGGACAAAAAGAGCACAAGGAAATCCAGAGAAGGGAAGCATTTGAATTCAAAGAATTTCAAAATGGATTTAATTTATTTTGGAACATAGCAGCTTACTGTGCCATCTGCAGCTGTATTTACTGTGGGTGGAGAGCTGGTTTTGATTACCAAAATCCAGGCAAAATATTATCTGTGGCCCAATAACTCATCGAACACAGCACCAGTATTTTACCGTARCTTTCATATCACAGGTCAGTTGCTAACACAGTTAAGCAAGGACCACGGGAACAGAGGTGACTAGCTGGGCAAAAGGATACACACAATATTTTTTCTTCTACTCCCATAACAAGATAGTCCTTGAGTGACTGCCAATAAGAAAAATGAAGAAATTTTAATGAAATTCAGTAGAAAAGCTCTCTGTGGCTGTTGAAAATAACAGGGGTTATTTTCTTGTTCTTTTTTTTTTTTCTTTTTATCAGCCCACCCCCCCCCATCTCCAAACCATCTTCAAAATGCCAATTTATAGCTATAGTCCAGTTGTGTTTTATCGCAATAAAAACACAGAGAATTAATGTCTCCAAGGGAGAAAGCATAATGCTAGTGGGAGCTGGGATTGCTTGACACCACTGTCAGCATTTGCCGATTCATTTTTAAAGGTTCCACTGACAGAAAACCAGCTCATGAACTACTTCTGCATTCCACATTACTGTTTGCTTTCTTTTGGCTGAGGAGAGTGCCAGGCTCTTCAAGCAATACAAAGTTGCAGTGGAGAACAAAAAAAGCTGCTGCAGGTACTTTTGGAAGCAACAAGAAATKATTAGTTCAAAACGTAACGCAACCCATGAGGGAAATTGTCTTCCTTCTCTTCTGTAACATGATCCAATAACAGGAATTATCATAAAATAAATAATTAATTAAAAACACATAAAATGTATTAGAGATGCTGCAGGCTGTTCAGGCAGGTCTGAGGACTGGATTGATCTTCTCCAGTGTAGACATCCACAGTACAGACAGATTTCTATGGCTGAGATGATAATTTTCAAGCGGACAGAAGGAAGCAGGTCAGAGGACTGCTCCCTGTGACTCTCACTGACCACAGATGGATCATCTGCTGAGATGAACTCCGTCCTAAGTGCTCAAGTCAGGCTTTGCGAAAGCCTGAGAGACCCGGGAGCTGAAAGTCCTGAATAGCTTGCCCTGAAAGGAGGGTTGTAAGGAGGAATGTGACRTGTGTGGCTGGGGAATGGGAAGAAGGAAAATCTAAGGAGAGGACTGTGGCAGGGGGACACTCTGACACCTTGACAGCAAGAAAGCTGGAGACTGTTTTAGTTTCTGCTGAGGGCTGTAAGACAAGGATAGGATTTAGGAGAAGCTGTTGTGCTGTAATGAGCTGGTCTCCTTGGGGTAAGATGAGAGAAAATTGCAAGGTTACTCTTAGAAAGTCTGAGCTAACGTTTGTGTTTGAAGGACATGTGGAAGGAAAAGGAAAGAAACAAAACCATCTGGGTAGTGTTATGTGTTACGAATGCTGCTGACGACTAAAAGCCTACTGAGAAAATAGCGGTGTCCTGATCAGTGTGCTACAATGAAGGGATGCCACAGGGAGGGCTCTGTCATAGGTAAACTTTTGTTTATCTGTGGGAACAGCAATGAAAATCTGCCTTGTAGGCTTTAAATCTGTCCATTTTTAAGGTGGATCAATCTTAATTAGAGCTAGTATGCCGGCACTGAGCAAAAGCTATGGCATGACACAGCCACAGCAGTCTTCTATTGAAAGTGGTTTTGTTCATTTCCCTCCACATGTACTGCTAATTAGATGACTAAAATCCAGTTTCTACTTCTTATTTCTAATCTGACTCTTTCTATTGTCCTTCCTCTTTGCTCTTGGCTCCTCTTTTTGCAACCTAGGTTTATGGTAGGGTGGGTACACAGTGGTTGCAAAGAAAAATTGCTGTGTCAGGAACTGTATTTTGGACTTTACAACTAAAGAATAGTGGATAGGTGTTATTAATAGAGAAATAGGAATATATTAATAAGCATAACTTATCAGCCATTTTCCCCAAGCAGCCTGAGAGTATAAAATTTTTGAGTGAGGGAGCATGTTGTAATTCCAGCTATGTTCACTGTTCCAGATTACTTGGGCTTTTCCTAAGACTTCCTTGCAATTAGGCTAGCATCGGATCCCTATTCAGTTTGTGCACAAAGCTTCTGATGACTAATCAATTAAAAACTACTAACAATGGCAGTAATGCTTATTTGTTATGACACTTTAGCAAAAACAAGGTGAGAAAATAGGAAAATCAAAGCTTCTGCAAGAACTCAGTGACAATGCCAGCACAGGACCCCTAAACACGCATACAGCAGACAAAAAAATTGACTGCTTGGCAAAATATTAATCAAAGTATTCTGCCTAGCCTCTGGAAGCATTTGAAGCAGCACTTAGCACAGTGATTCATGTTCAGCCAGTTAGAGTTCAGCCCTATGAAAGACAGTAAATTACTCTCCAAAGGCAAAGGGTTCGTGCTCCAGTCATGGGAAATCAATTGCTGTAGATGATAATTAATTATCTTATTTTATCTTGAGCATTATCTTCCACACATCTGCGACTTTGATTTTCTTGCTTTTTTGCTGCAAGGAATGTCATAGCTCGGGCAAAAGTAGCTCTGTATTTTGTGTCCTATGTCTCATGCTGTTCTGAGCTTTTACAGGTGGTGGGAGAAAGCAGCAGTAAAGTCATTTCTACGTGCTTCTAAGGCAAATAATCCTTCCTTATAATCTAAAGTGAAATCACCAACATACCCTAGTGTCTCCTGTAGATAGAAGTTTATTTTTCAAAGTTCAATCCACTGCAAGTTAGTGCTCCTAAAGATTCTTTCTTTTTCAGTCACCATATTTCAGGGTCTGCTGTAATTGTGTGCATCCTTTTTGTGCCCTCCTAGCAATTTGAAGAAGGATATTCTTGTATGAGTTTCCTCAGGCCACTTTGTTACTCCAGCTTCTTTGTTGCTTTTGTTCATGTAATTTTAGTGGCATTCTAGCAAGGCACTGGATAATCTGATTATAGACATGCAGCCATTGTACAGTCTGTCCAGATTTTATTGTGTGCTGTCCCTTTCTGGCTGGGTGAGAAGGCTAAATCTAGAATTCCTTTGCTCACAGTTTCAGGTTCCTTTTCAGCATGTTGCCCTTTATTGTACAACATTTAAGAATAATTTCTGAGTGCACATTGTACATAGCAAATTGCAAAAGCAGATGTTAGAGAACTGCTCCATGATAACAGCCAACAGATTGTAGTCATTACAGACGAGGACATTTTAAACTCACGCTAGATATATATGAGGGATAAACCGCTGCATCCATCTTACAGACCTCACTGCAAATTAATTACAGCCATTTCAGTTGCACTTCTGCTGACTCCAAGAGCTCTAACCCACAAAACAGGATAAGATCTTGAGGTGGCTGTGTGTCAGGCAGAGATACCAAGTTGTGAAACTTGATTTTCATTTCAATGACTCAACTACTGGCTAGTGAAGCCATCATTTGCTTTGGCTCTAATGAGTATTGTTAGTGCCAACATACTGTCTCAAGGAAGTCCTAAGGAGACCAATAATAACCTTGAAGCCATTCCAGGATCTGCCTTGAGAACTGCTTCAGTTTAAACCAGAACTATTGAGGTAATGTTGGTAATACAAGCAYGGCTGATTTACTTAAGTAGTAATGTGGTAAAGCAAAAAAAGCGGGGTTTTGGACCTGCTTAGCCACACTGGAAATGAACAAGGCTATAGAGCTTCTGTGTCCTGAACGCAAAAAGGAAAAATCCCCAACAACTGTCAGCATTGCTCTCAGGAGGCATGGAAGAGTCACAGCAAGCATCCTGTCAAGAGCCCTGTAAGCATCCTGTAAAGAAATCCACAATGATTCTGGGTGGACAGGAGGAGAAAGGTGCTCCTAGCATCCATTCCTGGTTAAGTGTTGCAGTGGCAGTCACATAACTGCAGAGACCTCCTCTACTTAAGCTGCAGTTGCACATGGAAACATGTAGAACTAATGAAAGATCTTCTAGCTTTTTTAAAAAGAAAAATTAAACATCTATTTTTATTTTAAATGAGGTTCCAATTGCAAAACCTGTCTTTTGAGCTAACTGGTATGTTCAGGTTTTTCATTTACTTAAAATGTCAATTTGAGATCAGTTGCTCTATCCAATATAAATTTGCTTTAAGTGCATATGGATATACCTGATCAAACATGAACTCTCTCTCTTTTGTGTGGAAATGCCGGACAGTGTGACTGAACAAGCCTCAATACATGAAAACATGTTTCAGGTTACTGCCATGTGTACAAAAGGAGTAACACTGAAAGCACTATTGCGAGTGCAATGTGATGTCTGTATCCTTATGTTTCCATTGCTACCCTGTCCTCTCCAAGAACAGAGCGCTTTGTATAAGAGGGCATTAAGGGAAGGGATCTAGTAGGATATATAGCTACTCAGTTTTGATTTGGACTTTGGACTTGGCTGACCAGAAAATCAGCCACCCCCAGATTTAAGATTTTCTGGAATGAGGATCTTGGTGGGCACAAGCTCTGTTGTTGTGCTAAAACAGGTGTTTTCAGACTGTAGGATACTCAGAACTGGTTTGTGTTTTCAAAGATCTATAGCTTTTGGTGCTCCAGCAAGGTGTAGCAAGATTTAACTCAGTGTAAATAGGCTCTTTGGCATGAATTTGTATTTCTTGCTTGCTTTCCACATTGATCTATATTAAACTACAAGTCCAAAAAGCCCTGTGGAGAACTTCAGTGGAATTACCAGACTGCCTTTGAATTAACTAGTGTGACATAGTCATCACTTCCAACATCAGTGATCGRTGTGCCAGTAGCTGTACCTTTCAGGGCCAACTGGAACAACTTACTGTGTTGCTCTGAAGTTCACTCTGGCCAGTTACTCCAGCGTACTGAAGGACACAAACCTCTGTCTCGCTTCTTGGTGCTGACTGATTTCTGAACAATGCGGTCTTGCAAGCGGCAATCTGGCATTGTCCCAGTGGTCTGAGCCCTGAAACATGCCTCAGAGGCCTGCAGTTGGAAGCAATGACAGGCTTTTCCCAATTACGTGTGAACTCGGAGCCTAGGTACACTCACACAGTTGGCTGGGTAATTGAGGTAACAGGTTGGGTTGTAAAACTCACTTGGGAAAACAGCTCTACAGTGGAACAAGAACAGAAATTCGCAAAATTGCTCCTCTCTAACTGGAGTCTTACTAGATGTTTCATTATCAATTCATCCACAACACTCTTAGGAAACTCTAGGAAACATCCTCTGCTCTGAGAAAAATGCGTATTTTGTTACTGAATAACAATTTGGCAGTGCTGACACTTGCGTGCGTTCTTTTGGAAGTGTACTTTTGTTTCGGAGTGATTAGTTTCTCTAACGTGGGTGCCAGAGACTGCTTTGGGTTTTTACTTTAAAAGTGTGGCCATGACATATATGGGATATCAGAATTATGGAAATAGTGATGTGTGCCAGATTCTACAAATTACCATTTTATCATCAACACTTAACAAGTATTATATACATCCAATATGTAAGTGTTACTCTTCCTTGAGACTGCTGGGTTTGTGGCATGCTCCCTATTCTCTTGCTATGTGGTGGAGAGCTTTCCTGGTCATTGACAGCTACTGGGAGACACTTCTTTCTCTAAACCCCGCTGTGTCACCAACTTTCAAACTTTGTGCAGCTTAACCGGAAGCATTGCTGTTATCCTTTGGATATTGTGGAATTGGACAGATAAACACTTAGAGCATTCTAGTATCTTTTTTCTTAACATTGCTATGGCTTATTAAATTCCCGTAATTTAGCCAGTCACCTTAACACCACCCTTGACTCAAAAACAGTGAAGGCAAAAGCAGATAAAAGCATTTAGCGCAGCTAAAATAGACATGAGGGTTTGCAAAGGCTTATAAGCACACACAGCAACAGGGATAGAAATGTACCCATCCAGCTCATAAAGGGGCTTCTCCGCCTTTATATCATCAGATAAGCTGGTAAACATTTCACAGCTTTCCTCTCTGAGAGCTCCATGGCTCAATCCAGCTCTTCATCCTGATATTGTCAACATGGAAGAAGCCCAGTATGAGAATCCCTTCTTTCCTCTAATTAGTGTTAATGAAACCAAGAGGGAAGCAAACTAGCCCTTCTACCCCAAAAAAATCAGCTTCCCACTTGGGAAACAGTAATGGTTCTGTGAGTCTGGAACAGAGGATCTCCTCTACCGTTTAATAAGTTAAAACATGCCTTCCCACATTTTTCCAAACCCTTAACAAGTTGACAGTCCCTTCACATTGGTTTGGGAATTGTTCAAACCTCAAGGTGAAGCTTCTTCTTACATTACATTTTTATAATTCATATTCAAATGTACATTTACTTCAACTGAAATGTAAATAAAGTTAATGCATGTGGATCTTGAATAAAAGCAGAGATGGGGATAAGCAATCACACTGAGCACCCTACAGTCATGTCTCTGAGGAGTGACTAGAAGTAAGCTTATAGGAACCAAAATGAAGGAGATGAAGACAAACTCAAGGAGGAGAAGACACTGAATTGAAAGCTATGGAAAAGGAAACAATTCCAGTGAAACTTCTCCTTGTCTGGAAAAATTTGCATTTCTATGTTTGAACGTGTTTAATTTCACCATCAAACTAAAGAATGAGAACTATATAGAGTTACTACCTAAACCCTGAAGGAAAAAACTATTGTTTGAACAAAAAAAGTGATACCCTGGCACAGTGGAAGGGACAGCTGAACAAACCAGATAAAAAGTAAACACTTAACATGATGGAAAGCAAACAAAGCTCTGCTCCAAATAGAGAGGTTGAGCAACTTCAGGTGATGGAATACGGGAATGGTGTCACCAGGCACTCACATGTCTGTTCTGGTAAATACCAGAGAGAAGTGAGGGTCCCTGTACTCACTTCATGAGTGTAGGGCCGAATTCTCCAAGGACTGGTTTCACTTGTGCTTCACAGGTCCCCAGGGCACGTGCAGTTATGCCTGGCACGTCCTGCACGCACTATGGTGCATGCGTAGGATCTGGTTATTTGAAGACATGAAACACCTCTGCTCCCACCGAGCTGCCAAATGGGTGTTAGCCCCTCACCGCGGCAAAGTTGGCAGGCTGAGCTGGCCGCAGGGCTCTCACGCTTTGCAAGATCAGCCGGCTCAGGGCTTGCCGTGAGGGCAGCCCGAGAGAAAACTGGCACCCGCACAGCGCTGAGGTCAACTCGGCCGCCCCAGGATCACAGCCTGAGGGGGAACAAAACCCGGGTGTGGCAGATCTAGGAGGTGGCTTGATGCCAGAGAAAACAGGGTTAGCTCAAACCTCGGGGAGATGCCCCAAAGGAGGCCACACAGGAGGCCACCACGAGGGCCAGCTGGCCCGTGCCAGGCGCTCGCACGCCCTCGGGGGTCGGTGGGGGCTGGCCGGCGGGCCGGGCTCCCCACAGGCATTCAGCCCACCCTGAAGCAGCCGGCCGGGCCCCCACCGCCGTCGGGGCGACTCACGCCCAGCCCGCGCCCCGAGCCGGACCCCAACACAGCCCCGCCGGCGGGCAGCCGCCCGGCCCCCGGGGCGGTGCAGGCGGCGGGGCGGGCCGGGGGCGGCCGCTGGGCGGGGCGAGGCGCCGGCCGCGGCGCGCTATGTGGCGCGGGCCGGTGCGGCCGGCGGGGCGCGGACGGAGGTAAGGAAGGGCGGTGGGCGGAGCGGGGTCAGCCGCCTCGCTCCCTCGCGGGGCTCGGCTCGGCTTCCAGCGCCGCCGGCGTGACGGGGAGGGCAGCGGCGGCGGCAGCAGCGGGGTGTCCGGCTGCGGCGGGGGCCGGGGGCCAGCGGGGCTTTTCCTTCCCCGCCTGGCTCCCGCCGCTCCCTGCCCCGTTTGCCTCGTGTTTGGCAGCGTGGGTGCGGGCGGTGGCGGGAGGGCCCCCTCCGGCCCGGCGTCCCCAGGCCGGTCAGGGTGTCCGCCGGTTGCGGCGGAGGCGGGGATCAGCTCCTCGGCAGGTAGACTGCAGTGCTGGTGGTTTCCGAAAGTCCAAACCCAAGCCCCTCGGTTTCTGTTAATTTCAGACGTGTTTTGAGGCCGTTTGTTTTGATGTGTGGTGCGTTTGCACAATCCTGCTACCTTTGCCTGTGGCTGCTCGTGTTCCAGCTTTTATGGCACCAGATAGCTTCCCTGAAAGTCACTCTTTAGTTTGCATTTGTGTCTGCTTCCTCGTTGTGGATCGTGTTATACAAACCCAGGTAGGAAGTACGGTATAAAAATGAGGACTGTAGGAGTGCTGAGCGGTACCACATTTTTTAAAGTACTTGTAACAGGAAGCGGGATAAAGCTTGGTGTAAATCTTCTTGACACGGTAAAACACTAGAGAAACTATTTATTGCATAACCGTGATCAAACAGGGGCTCTTTTTTAACTGTTTGTGTGATGAGAAGAGCAAGGCTTTGGGTGAAAGATGCCTGCAGAAATATCAGTGTCAAACCTAGTGAGGAGCTGCTCTGACGGTCCCGGACCTGTGCTGGGTGCAACCGAGACGGTGCTTGGCAGCAGCCTGTGGAGCCACAGCTTGGTAGTTCTGAGCTATCCGTTAAAAGCTACTGACCTGAATCAATGTTCAGGGTTGTTTCCAGCAGCAGCTCTTAAGTTTGGAGAGTTTTCATCAGGGACTCGAGCAAAATGCTGGATGTGTTTTGTTTTTCTTCTTCATATATTCGGCAACTGCATGCTTGTTTGACTTGGACCATTTCTATGTGCTTGGATTCTCAAAAAAAAAAGGTTGGAATTGCTGAATGAACACACTCGCTTTCATATAGGTTGTGAAATTGGAGTGCTGTAAAAGCTGAGAAATTGGCATAAAACTCTTGCACAAAAGTTGTTTTATAATGCAGAATCCTTAATTCAGATATTTTAAATTAATCATTAAATGAGAAATATCCATTACTTTTTTTTTTTTTGTAAACGATATTACTGATTTCCTCCCTCCCCCYGAGAGTAATACATTAATTTTCTAATACTTTGCATCACTGTGTTTTTGACACATACAGTTTTATCTGCATGAGCCCTTCTGGTCCTTTTAAATGCCTCTTAACCGTACTTTAAAAATGTTAGTGGAAAAGTAATAACTTACTTTGGACTTAAATAAGAAATATTCCACATTAAAGTCCACATTACTTTATATTGACAGGTATCAGGAGTTGAAATGACATAGAAAAGTCTTCAAAGCACTGACTGCAAAATGAGCTCCTTCCACTTGATGCTGAAAGGAGGTACTGTTTTCAATTGATTTGAATACTGATAAGATCACTCCTTTCAAGGTGGTTTGGATGCTCTCATTGCCTCCAGTTTGATGTGGGGTGGACGAAGGTGGATAGGTAGCTCTTCACTGTACTAGAATCGCCCGGTGGTGGCCAGTTATGTAGAGCTATAGATATCCTTTTTTTCTTTTTTTTCCCTCTCCTCCTGTGCTTTGGTGAAAGTTGAGGCAGTACGTGCGACAAACACTTTGTTCAGATTCACATTTAGAGTGGTTAATACTTTGTCTCAAAGTTGAACTGGAATTTAGCTTATATAGATTTAACTATTGCAGGCTTCTTTGTGAATATTCTTTGATTTCTGTGACTTCATTTTGATGTAGCTTCAACAGAATGTCTTGGATAATGGGTTTTCCTTAAAGGTATGACTTTTCTGTAGTCCTGCAACTTGCAGGATTGTCTAGAAAGGAAGCATTTAAGGACTAAAGTTTGTGGTCATCCCTTCAGTGTCAGAATACCACGGTGGATAACCAGATCCACTTCTAGAGGGTGCTTGTGCATGGCTTTGTGTGACTCACCATTCATGCATTCCCCTGTAGAATGGTCAGCTGCATTTTGTTTATATATTGAGCATGTTAGACAGGAAAGTTGGGACCTCAGGAAAGTGGTAGGCTGGAAACAAGGTATAGTCTGTTAGAAATGTTATCTTGCTTTGCTGTCATGGTTTAACCCTGGTAGGCAGCTTAACAGCTTACTCCTGTTGACGGGAGTAAGCACAACAAGGAACAAGGTGTGAGCTACATGAATTGTTGTGGTGGGTTGAATCTTGTCTTGGTGGTTGTACTTTRGAGCAAGTGGCCATACGTGGGTTTGGTTCTCCACACCCTTCCCCCCATTTTAATAAAGCTGTATTAAACTTTTGCTTAAAAGGTTAATGCAGTTCTTTCATATAGGTATGCCACTAAACTGGGGCACTTTACACCTCTATGCTATTATGTTGTTTGCAGAGATGATAATGAGTTGCCTTTGAACCACAATTTCTGTGTTCTTCTGTATGGCTCAAAGGCTAAGGATCTGTTGGTCGCCCTTGCTGTAATGAGTCCCCATAGACAGTGATCAATATTGAAAGCCACTTAAATTAACAGCAATGTGCTGATACATAATTGAGGGTCTTAGATGCTTTCTATGCTACTATCTTGAGCATTTTTTCATTGTGTTGGCCTTTGCAAGGATCTGTCATGTCCATGTATTTATAAATGATTTACAAGTAAAAACTTTTAAAAAGTGGGAACAGAAAATTTGGAAAACAAAGATACAGTTATGTGTTTTGCGCAGCTTCCCAAAGGACAATTCTGCTAATTCCACTGCATGCAGACTTAGGGACCCAATATGTCTCTAAACCTGTTCTTATGGCATTTATAGTTGGCAGTGTGCCTAAGGCAAGGAAAAGGGCAAGTTCTACAAAGATAGACATCCTGCAAAGAACAAAATGTCAGTATCTTAAATTAGGTCCACATGTTTTCTATTTCTGTTCTCAAGATGGTAGTTTTAGAAATTTGAAGGAGCGGTAGTAAGTTGTGTTGTAACTATGGGAAGATAAATATTAGGAAGGTAACTTGGAAAATAAACCTTTTCTTTCTTAGTAGCTCGAACCACAGACATGATTGGTTGGCGCTGTGGGGTTTTGTTTGCTTGTTGATGGTGGCTTTTTCCTCCKTATTTATTAAAAGGCTTGATGTACATTTTTCCTTTGAGCCCAGCAAGCTTTAGGCTGAAACAGTTTTCCAAACTAAGTACGTAGGCAGTGTCATCAGTGAAATTGCCATTCTCTCTACATAAGTGAGATTTTTGAGCTGTGGTTGTATTACAGGCATTTCATATTGCTGAGATAGGGAGAGAAGGCACTACAAGGCTAAAGTTGTTAGGTATGTGAACAAACATCTGCTTTTTAAACAAAGTTTGCTGTTTCACATTTGTGGACTTTGGGTAGTGTTTCTCTGTATATTCTGCTTAAGAAAAAGTGTAAAACCTTGTGTGGTCACTTGAAACCGTACTGACCAGAATAGAAATGCTCCATATACTGTGAGGCATGACAACTATGAAAGCTAGAGGCTTCTTCCCTTCTTTCCAGAGTTTTTAAGCTTTACCGCTAAAATATTTGAAGGGKGTGTGTGTGTGAATTTTGAAAGAATAGAACTTTAAAAAAATTGAGCTTTAGCATACAATATTAGAAAGACATCCAGCCTTGGTACTGGAGACCAGTAATGGTGCAAAATGTAAAGCTTAACCTGTTGGATTGCTTAGTTATTCTTATCTTGCCCTTAATTTAATTATTGTTTGTTTCCTTTTAGTGGTTAAATGTGTCTTACAAAGTGGCTACTTATGTCTGGTTTTGTTGCTTGCTTGACACCTGTGTARTGTTATCTTGTTTTCAACAGAAACTTCGTTTTCCAAAGGTCTTTGCTAGAATTCTTGATCAATTTTTACTGCAAGTTTTGTTGTTGCTCTTTTAAGTCATCTCTAGTGTAGACAGAGGGATGCTCTTGCTTTTGCATTTAGGATGTCTGTAGAAAACTTGGTTTTGTATGTGTATGCTGCTGTCCAAATGATGTGTTTTGTAAAATCCTTTTTCCCCTTCTCCACTCCTTACAGGTAAACTGAAACTCCAGGAATGATGATCAGCTCATTGGCCAGTTACAGGAAAACCACATACGAGGCAACTAAATAAAGAGCATGGTATGAGTGCCTTGTGTCCAAAAGAAGTACATACTTGGAGGCTATTATATTAAAGTGTTGAACTCTGCTCTGTGTGTCCCTCCCTACTACCCCAACACTTCCGCATATGAAATGTTTCAAAAGAAGGAGCTGGTGTGGCTTATTTGTCACTAAAGTGAACTACATTGGATATAAAAGTAAGTCAAGGCCATGTGTGTTTTTCAGGGAGTACCATCTCTTCTTGCAGCCGTTTCTAGCTGGGTAGAAGGCAAATATTAACTAGGACCTGTGCAATGAATGTTTTGCAATGGACTGCTTCATGGGAAACCAGATTGCTTTAGAGTGAGAGGGAGCAGCATGCAAAATAGTCAGGAACTGAGGAAAGGCAAGACAGCTAAATGCAGACCTTAACCTACAAGGAGCTATCAGAGGGAAAGGGGTTAAGTGTTTGACAGCTGGCTGACAGTAGAAGGCTTGGGAAGGGCTCTGATGACATCTTGCCAAGAAAAAGCAGCCACATCTGAGAGGGAAGCAGGACTTGGTGAAGATTTAGAGGTTTCACGGAAGCCACTTGCRGGCCATGAGGGCAGTGGGTGTCTGTTCAGTAATGTCTTTGTAGGAGAAAGCTGCAAAGACGACCTGAGGTGTGAAGTGAAACTACGATTCTTGAACACTTTGTTTTGTGTCTGACCACAGCAATTCATATTAGCTGCGGTTTCCACATACGTTTGACTTTAGATGCCAATTTAAGTGCCAGATCACACTGGGCTTACAGTGTGCTTGTCCTCCTGCAAAGACTTACAAGCTCATCTGCTCTTAAAAGCAGTGCTGCCTCAACTGTACAAGAACAGTTCAAAGAACGAAACCTCATCCATCTCTGTGATTGTGTCTCTCGTAAATATGTGGAAAGGGGAGTAGCTTAACCAAGCTTGGTTTCTAAATTTTACGGTATAGCTTAAAGCACTGTATGCTAGCATAATTTATCTGTGCTAGAGGGTTGGTTGTTTTTTTCTTTTTTGCTTAACTATGCTGGCAAAAGGAAATGACACTTTATGCAAGAGTTATTCCAGTAGAAATTTGGAAAAATTCCAGTAGAAAGCTGAAAACTGAGCAGCCTTCTGTGTAGGCCAACAGTTGCTGTAGTTGAAATCTTGAAAGGCTGGGGCTAAATTACCAAACACAGTTTTTCCCTCCCGAAGATGACTAATGCTTCTCCTGATTTTTTTTTTTTTTTTTTTTTTAAGAAGTAATGCAGGGTGCAGAGGACAGTGCAGCTTCAACACTCTTACCACACTAATGGAAAAAAATTCTTCTTTGCAGCAAAAGATGTCATCTACATTTTTGCTCATTGGTCGTCTCATTCTACTGATACCTCTGTTCAGTGCTGGTAAGTTAAATAAGTTGTTGAAATTACCRTTTTAAAAAAGAAAACCTGCAAGAGATGAGTTGTGTGTTTTTAGTAGAAAAGAGTTACTGAGAGCAAATAGTGGATTTGGGGTTTGTTTTTGCTTCAGCATAGTGAAGATAAGCTGAATGCCTCTTCTTGGATTGAAGTTGCACTGGGGATGGAACAGACTAATTGACATAAATATTTTTAAATCTAGCCACATAAATTTAGGGTACTGAGGCTTTGATTAGCCTCTCCCTATGCAGAAAGTCCAAAGAGATTGGCTTCCTTGACTTAGTTAGCTGTTGAATGCCTTCTTTAAGAGACATGCTGTAGCTCTAGTCCTGAAGGCAGCAGGGCTCAGTTTCCATTACAATTAATAAGTAATATTTCTAATGGTAGATCTAATTTTTCAGTAAAGTTAAGGCTACATAAATCAGTCATGCCTGTCTTGCTGCTCTTGGCCTAAGCAGTCTAATATTAATGTCTCTGAATTAGTTTAAGCTCCATAGCTTGAAAATCTTTAAATTAGGTGATAGGAAGGTGGTGGGACTGGAAAGATTACTGAAGACTTTTTTTATTTTGAAATTGAATACATTAGCTTTGTATTCATACAGTCATTCAGCAAGATTTGTAAAATCACTTCAGTCAGATGTCTTGCAGTTTCATAGGAATTCAGTGTTGCACATGTATGCAAAAGTTTGGAAGCTTTTAAAATCTGCTTTTTAGCCAAATGGCCTGCTCTGTTTGTGCTAAGCTGGTATTCTTCAAGTAGTTTTTGCTTGCAGATTTGGGTTCTTGATGACTTCTTGCAGTATCTGTCYGTCTTTCTGTGGTATTTTTATGGCTGATGTTTAAAAAACTGCTTGCTAGGCTGCATGATTGTGTCTTGTCAGCTTGTTACGCAGCCATAGTTATGAAAATTCTGTTTATGCTTGCTTTTTATGTGATGTGYAGAATAATGTCCATAATTTAAAGGGCCTTCTGGATAAAGATGACAGAAATGGCAAATGTAGTAAGGAAATATAGTCAAGACTTCTTAATGTAAATACTGCGCTTCTCCAAATTTCCTTTGTATTATCACATATTGGTTCACAGACTTCTTTGATGTATTGAGGTCTTGATCTCATTCCATACTGTCTTGTGATCAGGTCAAAAAACATCTATCTCCCCCCACCCGCCCTTTTTTTTTCCTAAGTTGTTTTTGGCCCCACAGTCATAATGGCCAGAGTACTGTAAGGAGCTCTGCGCTAGTACTGTTTGCACCATGCTTTTCATAGATAGTATCTACATTAAGTATCTGGWAATTCTGCAAAAGTACTAACATGCTCAAATAATAAGGACACGACAGGTGAGTTGTGAAGCTTGTGTTTTGTGGTGAATCCCGTGTATCTTCTTACACCGTGGTTTGCACTGGAGGCTATTGGACTTATATGTACTTGTGGCTCACTATCTTAATAGAGGGAAGTTGTGGCTTAAGCTTTGTAAAATGTGTGTTTTAGATCCTCAACCAGAAGGTGCTAAACAAACAAAAAATGGTAGCCTTGCGATGTTTTAATGGTAAATTGTTACAGAAAGTTTATCTTCTAATTCTGTGTAACTTGGAATGGATATTAATACTTCTAAAACACAAAAGTATACAGATTAAAAGCATTGATTTTTTTTTTCTTTTTTTTTTTTAATAGAAGAATGCATTATTTGTGATTACTTTGTGCTTGTTGGAGAGCCTACAGCTGTTAGTTGCCCAATAATTACATTGCCAGGGCTTCACTCAGATTACAATCTGACGTGGTATAAAAATGGTAGTGCTACACCAGTAACCACAGAGAGAGATGCCAGGATCCATCAGCGAGAGGGCTTGCTTTGGTTTATTCCTGCAACACTGGAAGATTCTGGACTTTATGAATGTGATGTAAGGTAAGGAAGGGAGGAGCACACTGGCAACAGCCAATGCAGGCTTTTTGGGTGACCCAAAATTTGTTTTAGTAGTATGGGGTTGTGTGTGCTGGTGTGCATACGGTACACTAGTTATGCTGAAGGGGTTTGGATTGTGAATGTAGTAACAGTGATCAGCAAAAACTTCCAGTGGCACAGGTCGCAGGCCTTTGCACCTTCCTGCTCCAGAGGAGGCTAAATTGGAAGTCAGAAGAAATGTAATCCTTTCAAAGCTAGCCAGTTAAATAATTTTAATTTAGTCTTTCCTGCTATGTTTCTAGTTGTTCTAGCTATGAGATGTGTTCCCGTGGGCACCTCACATCCGTTGCTTGCATAATGTCAGCAGGACAAAAAAACTTCCTAAAGTTCAGTTGTGTTAACTGCAGGCTACATTTTGTGCATCAGTAAACCTTAATTACAGAGCTTGTCAAGGTGCAGTATATAGGAGTTGAATCCAGGACTGTCAAAACATGCAGTTCACTCTTCTGGAAACTTCTCCCTTAGCATAGCATTGAGAAATGAAGAGTTGAGCAATGAATTAATAGAGAGTATTCCTTTACTTCTGCCATAGGCTTCTGGTTTCTAGTGCCATCTCTCCTCTGCAGAGCTACTGTACCACAGGTTCTTGTGAGCTCTCGGAGAGCAGTGGTTTCACATCGATATTGCACCTTGATGTATATGTTATTCAAAAGCTTTGTCTCTCTTCAGCTAAGAGTTACAGCCTGTTTTTCTTCATATGTCCCTCCAAGGAACGCTGAAATGAACCTGTCGTCTTCTCCTGTTCATTTGGCACTGAGGGTGTTCCAGTGCAGATATGTTTTGGGTTACCCTGCACTACTGTCTGTTGGCAAATGTAGCGCTGCAAATGGCAAGGCTGGGTTGGTGCTGTGGGCTCTGTACAGCTTCAGCTGTGAGAAGTCCTGGTTTCCCCTCTGGTGCTTCCAAAGCAGACTCCACTTTTGCTCGCAACACAAAATCAGAGCTTATTCCCATCTGTCTCGGTCTGGAACAGGGGGTGAGGAGCTGAGGGTGGTGTTTAAGAGCTAGGGAGGCTGTAGCAGGGATGTTAGAGGCAAGGCTGGTGGAGATGCTCAAGTCCCTCTCCGTAAACTCCCTGACTTGCTGGAAACAAGGAACCTTAGTGTTAATGACCTGACTTCTCTGCTGTTCTCATTACAGGAGCCTTAACCACTCTAAGAAAAAAACTATAAATTTAACAGTTTTTAAGAACGATAATGGTTTGTGTTTTAATGGAAAAATGAAGTATGAACAAAAAGTGATGAGCACAAATACTGGAAAGATTATATGCCCTGATCTAGAACATTTTAAAGATGAAGACAATAATCAGCCTGAAGTACACTGGTATAAGGTATTGTGCACGTATATTTCAGATATACAAGATAGGAAATATTCTATTTAAAATGTGTTATGAAGTAACTGTGAAAAGCAGCTTTTGGAAGGGAAAGTTTATTTTCTCTACAGTTTGAGTAAGGTGTCTGTCTTGCTACACTATTGGGGGSTGTAAGGAGGTATGGGAGGCATATTTAAAAAAAACAATTGTCCATTTTTGGATTGCAAGTTTTTTCAGAGTCAAAAATGTGTTTTGGTTTGTTGATTTGGAAAATCTAGTTTATCCTTTGATTACTTTATGTAGATAATAAGTTTAAAAACTCGTGTATTTCCTTAAATACAAGGCTCTGCATAATTATTTCAGTTTCGCAGAATATTAGGCTTGTTCTATCTGTTGATGATGGTGTGGTATTCTTATGCCTCTTGCTCTGATTCTGCCAAAATACTCTGTAGACTATGCAAGCTTAGAAACATGTATTTTGTCTGTGTTCAGGTAAAATTCTGAAGTAGTTCAACTCTTAATTCTGATACTGGTATTGAAGTAGCTACATGGGCCTGTATATGTAMAATAACCTTGGTGCTGCACCTGTGCATCTTCTTTTGAGGTGAAGTGATTCTAAACTGCTTATAGGTCAGGGAAGAGAAGGAAGTTTTTCACTGTATTTGCATTGCCACAGAAACGGTAATACACCCAACAGCACGAGGCATTGCCACAGCAGCTCTCGTTCATCTCGGTGAAGTAGGAATGCAGGCGTGTATTTTCATAAACTGTGCTACATGCATAATAATTTTTATTACACCTGAGATAGATAACTGTCAAGCCATTAAACAAAGACAGTGAACTAAAACACAGCATTTGAAAACTTAAAGGGTTGGCTGCAGTGATTTTTAAGAAGTGCAAATGCAGCAAGATGTCATCAGGCTTCATGTTACAGCGTAGTGATGCTTGGATAAGAACCCACATCATGGCTTTCAAAAAAATCAGTATTTGGCAAGTATTTTAATAATCAGTAGTTATTTAATTATCAGATTATTAGTTCCCTTAAACCACAGGTACTTTTGATATATTTAGGAGTGTAAGCCTGGATTTCTTGAAGACAAGCGACTTCTTTTGGCAGAGGGTGAAAATGCTGTCTTGATTTACAACGTAACTGTACAAGACAGAGGAAACTACACATGCCGTATGGTATACACATATATGGGAAAACAATATAATGTGTCACGAACGATGAGTCTAGAGGTTAAAGGTGAGTGCATTGAGATTATTCTCTTCTCTTTTTGGCTCTGCTGTCAATATTTGTATGCCGGCATAAGCTATTTGGCATGTTACTTTTCAGTTCTGTGAAATCTTCTTTAATTAATTTTTTCCTGAATGTTAAAATTAAAATACAGTAATGCATRTTGCTACCCTTGAGCATTGCTTCTGAGGAATAATTGTCATGGGGAAATGAGAAATGCAGGGTTAGGAATGAGAATTAGAAGGAAGCAGTGGTTACTGGGGTGGGGGGGTTGTTTTTGCTAAAACAAATAATGCACCATTAAATTAAATAAATTAAAAAAAAMMCCAAACAAACAAACAAGGAATTTTTTGCTGAGACCATCACAGCAAAACACCTGCTTGTGGCCCTGTTGGTGAACTTGCTTACAAAGTTCACTAGAATGTCAGTTGGTGGGAAAGGAGATGTGACAAGCTGTATAATACTACATAGTTAATAAATCTTCCTCTGGAAAGGATTGACTTACTGTTGGCACTTGGTTGTGCTTTTCTGCATCTAACAGGACACAGAAATGGCTGTCTAACGCTCCCAGTACTGTCATTTATTGCTGTGATCGTAGTGATTGTGTCTTTGTAGGCAACGTTGCTGATGACCTGACCAGTAACATGATAGTAGTCCTATCAGAAAAGTTGGCTGGAGGTAGAGTGCCCATCTTTTTACATTAAATCAAAATTCTGACTTTAGATAGGTGATACAAGAGCAGTGGGTTGTTAGCAGCGAGTCTATATATCGTGCAGAATGATATAATTCCAGCCCAGTTCGTGTGCTTGTTTACTCTTTTACTTAAATAGATATTCACCTGATCTAGGAGGTCATTGATACAATCCCCCTTTCTCTTCCTTATCCATCTCTCTGACAGTTAATCACATTTTTTGGTTTTGTTTTTGTTTTCTCATTTTGTATTACTTTTATATCAACTGCCAGTAAATTTGAGATTTTTTTTAAAAATTATTTTTAAGGTAAGCTAAAGCCTTTTGTTAACTTGGAAGCTAAAATAGAATAATTTGGAGAGAGTACAGCAAGTCTCATGAGAGATTTTCTGTTGTAAATTTGAAACTGGTAGTAAGTATGGAGCTACAATAGTACCAAACAATAAAACAAAACCATTGTAAACTATCAGTTGAAGTAAGTTKTGGAACTCTTCTTGCCTGAAGATTTTATTTTTCTCTTTCTTTCTGTTAGAAGGACCACTGCAGATGAGACCAGAGTTTATTTATCCGAACAACAATACAATTGAAGTAGAACTTGGTAAGTAGTGACTACTTAAGAAGTCATTAACATTCAGTAAAACAAATAAGCTCCTGGTCTTTCTTAAATAACACATGAACAGTTCCACTGACTTCAGCAAGACTGGGAGATAGGCACATGGATTGAGGATATCTGGAAGACAGATGATAGAACATGATTTCTGCAAGTAATTTGTGGGGGCARTAACTGTGTGCCTAAGATCGGAGTCTCTTGACCAGCAGTGTCGGGTGGGATGCATATATTTATTTTTTTTATTATTATTAACATCTGTCCTTTGTACCAGTTCTCAGTATCTTATGTTTTGACATATCCTCGGTATCTGTGGAAATATGGTTACATATATGTCACATGTTAGGGTAGTTACCAGTTACACACTCCTCCTATATGGTTCCTGTCTCCCTTCCCTCTCCACAACCTGGATTTTATTCCTCGTTCTAGGGTATTAAAAGGTTTCAGATACTGATCTTTTGTGAAACAGCGAGCTGCTGGTTGATGAATGTCCCAGGTATTGTTTATCTTAGAAACTTATTAAACAGGAGATTCTGGATATAAGGAATAACCTTTTCCCAGTGAGGACAGCCAGACAGTGTAGCAGGCTCCCCAGATAAGCTGTGCAGTCTCTGTACTTCGAGGTTTTGGAACCTGACTGGATAAAGCTCTGAGCAGCCTGGTCTGACCTCGGAGCTGGCCCTGCTTTGAGCAGGAAATTGGACTAGAGGCCTCCCGAAGTCCCTTCCAGCCTCAATTACTTTGTGATTCTATGGACCAAGTATATGGTATGCAAGTCTTTTCCTAAGCAAACCTATCCATGTTTAGATCGCACCATATATCGGACAGAGTTGTGTTCTACTGATRTAGCCCAGAAGAATGAGTTTTGGAGCTGCTTGAACTGTATTTTTTTTTCTTGTTTTGCACCAAAGAGATCTGTTTCAAACAAAGTATTTGATTAAAAGGGCATTAACTGATTTTGGAGGAGTGTGATTGGCTATTTACTAGAATTTCCTAGTACAGGATCTAAGCTGTTTTGCAATCTTCTGAGGAAGGATTATTACCAATTAGGTCATTAGAGAAGCTCTGAAGGGAGATTGCATTGTGGCTCTGGCACCATATGGGAGCTGAGCCCAGAGCATTGTAGATTATTCTTACGTACGTCACGTTGATGGTAGTCCTGCATAACACGGTTACTTTTGCTGATGCTTTTTCTGACATTGAACTTGTAAATACTGTGTACATCAGGTGTTCTTTTCTCATGTTGAGGCTTCATGCTTCTTTTCACATTATGTGAAACATTTTGTCTGGCCCAAATTCTAACTCTGAGTATATGGTATTAAACTGAAGTGAACAGCACTGAAATACTGGTGGATTTTGTGGTTTTGTTTGTTTTTTTGTTGCAGTTGTTCTGGGGTTTTGTTTTGTGTTTGTTTTGTTGGTGTTTTTTTTTTTTTTTCTTTTCTTTTTGACCTCAACAACTTGTGAAAGATATCTCGTTCTGAAGTTGCCAGGTTCTGGTGAGGATCAGTAGATTTTGACCAGGATAATGAATGAGCTTTAATAGAAATTATGTTCCTCCAAAGTCCAGAAGGCTTTGTTTTAAGCAGTGGGAATATTCAGGATCTGATACAAACAGTTTTATTTTATAGACTTACAGTCCTGCAGTCTTCAGATGATTATTTAATTCTGTTGGAAATATTCAGAAATGGCTCAGCAGCCTCTTCTTTTCTCGTAATTACATCTTCTCTGGCTTCATTACAATTACATGCCTGAAAAGCTTTATTTGTGCTCTTCCACTAATAAGGAAATYTGTTCACCAGATCTTAGACTGAAATAGGGAGACTTACCACAGTCATTTTTTTGCCTCACACAACCCTAATCTTTACGTGTGAAAACTTTCCTTTTCCTTTGTTCTTGTAACTGTGGAAGAAATGAGGTAATTTTATGGTGGGACTTCCCTGTACTGCATCTCCCACCCATTAAAATATCATGTAAATCTCGTCCCCAGTTCTGACTGGTAATTAGTTATGACTTTCCATCTAATTCAGAAAAATTCTTACCAATGCAACCTGTACTCGGAAGGAGTCTGGTCTGCGTAGGCCCTTAAAAGGCTCTTTAATTTACTAAAGACATTGTTTAAGATTTTCTTAATCCTTGATAGTACTTGCTGAGAAAATGGAGAATAGAGCAAGTATTAGTCCAGGGGCTGCCTGTGACTCTCAGCCTATATTAAGATGTGTTATGTGACAATTTGTTTAGACTCCTTATTTTAGAATAGCATTTGGTCCATATTTGTTATGGCTTGGACACTGCATTAATTAAAAGTTGCTGATGTATTATTGGATGCCTTAGACCAGCTAAGATGAACAAACCCAGCTTTGATTGCCTTACAGACATTAGGAAAGCAGTCACACATGAGACTAAAAGGAGACACAAAGCCTTCACCCACAAAGTGGGTTTATTGTGGCTACTGAACAACTACAAATGACTCCCTCCTACAGGGGGACCCTTTGAAGGAAGCTGGTGACGCTTTTGGGGTTTTTTAGAAAAGGCACTGCCATGCTGTATTGGGTTTGCATGGCAAGGTTTTGGTAGCGGGGGGCTACAGGGGTGGCTTCTGTGAGAAGCTGCTAGAAGCTTCTCCCATGTCCAACAGAGCCAATGCCAGCTGGCTTCAAGAGGGACCCGCCACTGGTCGAGGCCGAGCMCATCAGCAACAGTGGTAGTGCCTCGGTGATAACATATTTAAGAAGGGCAAAAAGTGGCTGCGCAACAGCCACTGCAGCCAGAGAGAGGAGTGAGAATACGTGAAACAGYCCTGCAGACATGAGGTCAGTGAAGAAGGAAGGGAGGGAGGAGGTGCTCCAGGTGCCATAGCGGAGATTCCCCTGCAGCCCACGGTGAAGACRATGGTGAGGCAGGCTGTGCCCCTGCAGCCCATGGAGGTTAATGGTGGAGCAGATATCCACCTGCAGCCCGTGGAGCACCCCACGCCAGAGCAGATGAATGTCTGAAGGAGGCTGAGACCCCGTGGGAAGCCCCTGCTGGGGCAGGCTGTTGGCAGGACTTGTGACCCCGTGGGGGACCCACGCTGGAGCAGTCTGTTCCTGAAGGACCTCACCCTGTGGAAAGGGCCCATGCTGGAGCAGTTCATGAAGAACTGCAACCCGTGGGAAGGACTCACATTGGAGAGGTTTGTGGAGGACTGTCTCCCGTGGGAGGGACCCCACGCTGGAGCAGGGGARGAGTGTGAGGAGTCCTCCCCCTGTGCAGGAAGGAGCGGCAGAGACAACATGTGATGAACTGACYGTAACCCCCATTCCCCKTCCCCCTGTGCCGCTGGGGGGGAGGAGGTAGAGAAAATTGGGAGTAAAGTTAAGCCTGGGAAGAAGGGAGGGGTGGGGGGAAGGTGTTTTTAAGATTTGGGTTTATTTCTCATTACCCTACTCTGGTTTGATTGGTAATAAATTAAACTAATTTCCCCAAGTCGAGTCTGTTTTGCCTGTGATGGTAATTGGTGAGTGATATCCCTGGCCTTATCTTGACCTACGAGCCTTTCATTATATTTTCTCTTCCCTGTCCAGCTGAGGACGGGAGTGATAGAGCAGCTTTGGTGGGCACCAGATGTCCAGCCAGGGTCAACCCACCACACATTCAAAAGTAATATTCTCTGTCTGGTACCTTTAACGGGATGATGGAAAAAACACTTTTGCTGCTGTTAAATGCCTGCCTGTGGGGCAGAACCTGGAAAAACCTGTGTGAACCTGGAAACACCTGTATTTTTGAATGAGAAATGGCAGGAGAAGGTTGTGCAGAAACTTAACAGTACATTCATGAGTGTATAGAAATCAAGGGCATGGAACACAAGGGGTTTTCTTCCTTTTGAAGAGCTGTGCAATGCACTAGACCACATCTTTAGAAAAAAATCATTACTGTGGTGGAAGGACATGAGGGAAGAGATTGGGGAGCATCTGTGATTTCTATGTGAACTCGTGTTCAAATAATTGCTTTGCATGTGAGCTAAAGGTTTATTCCATACTTTTGATAGAGACTGTCCCTTGGTGGAATCATCTAGATCTGATGCGGTTCTAGGAAATGAAACATTGAGATCTTTACATAGGTGAACTGAGAGCCCACCTTCTCCTATCAAATCATAACTTCCATGGGTAAAATACAGAAGGAAAGGACTCCAAGAAAGCTGCTTACCTTCCTGTAAATGGAGCCCTCTGAGGTACATTGGCAATAAATACATGCTGCAACTTGGCTTGCTTTCTTAATACTGAGGCATTCTGTAGGATCTGGACTGTTGGTGGCAAAAGAGCTGAGTGACAGGTGAGCTTGCTCTGGGAGCAGAGTGTGAGGGTTTTCAGAAACAGCCCCAGTGGACAGTGTTGGCCAAAAGACTCTGATCTGGAGTAAAGATATGTGTGGTCACTAAGAATGGGATTCAGCTCCAGGGTGTAGTTGTCTACACATGGGTATCTACATGTGAGCTAGGGGCCTTAATTCGTACTATTATCAACGGGGGCTCAATTCGGTTGCCTACACATAGATGTCTAGTGCTGTTTTGGGTGGTCTGGCTACTCTAGCACTGCAGGTTTCTTGAAGATCTGGAGTCCTGTCTGCCAGCTCCATATGGATGCCTTGGATGCTGGAGAGCATCTTGCATGTCACCATACTGTGTGCATGCAACTGATTTGAGCCCTGAGATCTTTCAGTGGAGTCTGGAGAGCCATTCAGTTGATAAGGTCCAGGTGTCTAATGTGAGTGGACTCCAGCAGAGCTGGACTCTATTACTAGCTTAGACATCTAGCTCACATGTAGAYATAAACATTTAGACACCTACATTTAGGGTGGAATTTGTATCTAGATTGGAGACACCCAAGTGCGGATTACAAATGGATGAGTTTTAAGGACTCTGCTTTTCATAAGGTAAGCGGGTTTTTCAATATCCCTCCTTTTCCCAGCTGTTCCCTAATCACTTGATCGTGCTTCTGTTACAAGACCTTCAATTGTCATATTTAAATGTTTTTTTTTGTAGGCTCTCATGTAGTTATGGAATGTAATGTATCAAGTGGCATAAATGGCTTGATTCCATTCTGGCAAGTTAATGATGAGGATGTTGATAGCTTTGATAGCACCTACAGGGAACAGTTTTATGAGTAAGTATCCTTATACATTGAATTGTAAGTGCATTTCTAGGTGAAGTAATCTGCAGTAATTTGCAGTGAATTCACCGTAAAGTTGAATACTAGTCAAATGTCAGTAGTCATTGAAAGACTGRTTAGAAGTCTGCATCAAATACCTTATATTCTTATTGCTTGTTTTTTTAAAAAAATAAACATTTTACTATAAATACTGATGTATCTGATACATATGTAATGAAGCAGTCATATGTAGGTTTTTATAATGCTGTTGTGAAACATATGGTTTTGTAAGGCTTATTTATGCATTTGTTCTTATGCAATCCTTTTTGCTAATAGATTAAAGCCTGCCCTCTATCATTAATATGGGAAAGATAGATTGTTCCAAGACAAAAAATCACCCCACTTATTTTTATTTGTGAAGTTTCCAAGTACGGACACAGCTGCTAATCCTCAAGAACGCAAAGCAGAAGCTCTTGTTGCAGGACACTTAGGGTTTTTTTATGTTCAGGAAAATCAAACACAAATTAGGCTGATAAAACCAGCAATTTCTTTCGAGAGAGCAGGACCTTTGTTACTCAGTGACTGGTCTATGCTGTAGCAGAGTGTGGATGTACTATTTGCTTTCTCATTGTTAAATAGAACCTTTAAAATGTAGTGCAAAGAAGAAAGAAAAAAAACATCACAGCTGATCAGTGCACACTCGTGCAGAAGCATTGCCGTCTCCATGGAGTGCCATAATCAGTGCAAAATATGGCTAGAGAGTTAGGCTGCAGACTGCTTTTAAAACGATTCTTTTCATTCATCTGTATCTGGCCTCCAGAAGGCATCTYAGTTCTACTTTGTCCCCAAGTTCCTTTAGGAGGAATTATTACTTTCATTATAGATCTGTATACTTGGTTGTTTGCCTATAAATATTAGGTCCCCAGCTTATGGTCTCTTAGGCACAGCTAAGCCTATTATTCTTTAGGGCATGAAGTTTCTCAGCTTCATCAGTTAAGACACGTGCAGCTCTGGGTGGCTATGTTTAAAGTTATTGTAACTGCAGCTTCTTTTGAAACCAACTTGGTGCTGCTATTAAACACATCTTCCTGAAAAGCATTTAACTTAAAGCAATTCTYTATTAAGATTTTTGTCTTGCTTGGAAGTGATCTCCATTTCTAATCACTACTCTGCCTGATAATTTTCCCATGCCAGAGATGGASATGTGCAAAATACATCCTGTGCAAGTTCTAATGAGGATTAATAGTTCAAAGTAAGTTATCCAGTATCAGAGAAGTGAATCTAATTGCAATAATAATGTTTTATTTCAAGAAATAGTAGCAATCTCTCTGCAATTAGATTTGTGGAGCATTTGCTAGTAGCAAAGCACACTGTAGATATGGCCAACATTATGGACTTGAGGGCTTACACCTAGGAGGTAACTCTTTCCTCTGCTGGGAGGAAGGTTAAAACTGACTTGAACAAATATGAACATGTTGCAAAATGATGAGGTTTGTGTTGGCATCCCATGACAGAAGTTGCGGGCAATTACATATGTAATAGAAACTGGTTCTTCAGGATGTTCTGCAAAATGAATTTTCCTCCTTGAGCACATAAAGTCACGTCACTTTGGTGTATAGGGTAGGATGCCAGTTTGTAGGTACCTTCCTACTGCAGCCCCTCCCACCTTATACTTGTAAATCTACCTTAGAGCAGGATGGTATTTAGCAGGATAGCATATTATATCTCCAAGCCTCTTGTGGATATCAGACATAAAGGCRGTATCACCATGTTTGTTGTCATTTGACACCAGGGTCACCCAGCTTTTGTGAATTTTGTTCATCATTATTTCCCAAGTTGGTTGGTGCCCTTGACTGTAGACAGTGTGGGCTCGGGGAGTCTTAGTATGTTTAGAAAGGTCTCTGCTTCATCATCAGTATAAAGAATCCTGGAAGATTATTTTTCTCTTGACACTTTTATTACTAGTTATTACTGGTTTGAATAGTCTTTCATTCACAGAATCATTCAGGTTGGAAGGGACCTCTTGAGATTGTCTAGTCCATCTCCCTACTCAGGCAGGGTCAGATAGAGCAGGCTGCTCAGGGCTGTGTCCAGTTGGGTTTTGAATATCTCCACAGGTGGAGACTTCACAACTCTGGGCAACGTGTTCCAGTGTTTGACCACCCTGACAGTAAAAAAGTGTTCGGATGGGAAAGTGTTTCAGTTTGTGCTCATTGCCTCTTGTCCTGCCAGTGCGCATTCCTGAAAGGAGCCTGGCTCCCTCTTCTCCACTCCCTCCCGTCAGGTATTTACACACACTGATGAGATCCACCCCTCACCCCCTGCCCCCGAGCCTTCCCTTCTCCAGGCTGAACAGTCCTTGCTCTCTCGTATGACAGATGCTCCACTCCCTTAATCATTTTCATGGCCCTGCGTTGGACTTACTCCAGTAAATCCATACATCTCTTGTACTGGGGAGCCCAGAACTGGCCCCACTACTCCAGGTGTGACCTCACCAGTGCTGAGTAGAGGGGAAGGATCATCTCCCTTAACCTGCTGGCAGCGCTCTTCTTAATGCAGTCCAGGGTGCCTGGGGACTGGTTATTCCTCCTCAAGTGCAGGATTTGCATTTTGCTTTGAACATCATGAGGTTCCTGTCAGCCCATTTCTCCAGCCTGTCAAGGTTCCTCTGGATGGCAGCATGACCCTCTGGTGTATCAGCCATCCCTTTGAGTTCTGTATCATCTGCAAAACTGCTAATGGTGCACTCTGTCCCACCCAGCAAAAAAACCCCAGCAACCCAATATGTATGGAAAATGCCAAGTCACCTCTGGTCATGAAGCTGTTTGTTACAGGGGTGATATTTACTCTGCTTCACTGGCTTCTTAGGTTTATAGAGGTAAAAAATGAATGTTCTTGTATTTGTGGATAGATGAATCTGTCCCATATTAAGCACTGATATTTCAGTTTCTCTACATATGTTTCCTTTTTACCCTTTTTTAATGACAGAGAGGGGATGCCTCATGGACTTGCTGTAKCTGGAACAAAATTTAACATTTCAAAAGTGAAAGTAAAGGATTATGCTCATAAATTTTTCTGTCACTTCATATATGGTTCTCAACAATTTACAGCCTACATCAAGTTGGAACGCCCAGGTGAGAGATCTCATCTTGATAAAATGGTGATCAATGATGCTTACTTCTCAGGTAGTTTGACAACACCCTACTTAGAGGTAAAACTGCATAATGTWCCATTGTGCAAAGTGGGCAATGCGGCTCAATACCTTTCTTTGTGAATTTTTTGTTGTATTCTTAGCAAARTTAAAGAAAATAGCACTTTTAATTTGCTTTGTCTTCTCTCATTAAGTGTTTTAGGAAACATTAATGAAAGACTCCAATTTATTTGAAGCAAGTATGAGACCTCAGTGGAATACTGTGCTTCATTTTACACACTTGTACTTAAAGAATCATGTGGAGCAGAGGAGATCATGTGTCTGGAAGAGCAGTGAAAATGGCCAATTCTCTAAAAGAGCTGGGGGGGAAGRCATAACTAAGTGTGGAACAGACTGTCAAAAGGACATGGATGTATATGTGGACCTAGTTGTCCTATCCTTCAATAACAAATAATGGGCTCAGATTGCCAGGAGAAAGAAAGAAAGAAAAAATCTATTATATAGTAGGAGAAACTCTAACRGTGATGGCAGGGAAGGAATGAAATAGATTGCTTGGAGAGGCTATAGACTTTCCATTATTGATGCACGTGCTGTGTTATCGCCTTCTAGATAGGCTCATGCATTTGATTGGGAGCATCCTGCCGCTTGTTGGAGACCCCAGTCTTGTGCTCAGAGACAAGGATAAGTTTGACCTATTGTTGGCTAGCATGACATTTTTTTTTTTTTTTCAGTAGATGAACTTCAAGGTAAAGTGARCTTAAAAAACTCAAATGCAAGGCCGAAGAAATTAATTCTTTTTATTTAAAAAACAGATACACAGAAAAGAAAATCACCAGCTATTATAAGTGCCCTTTTTTTATTATTTATTTATTTTATTTTAGCTGCAGAAGAGCCCCTGGTCTGTTGAGCTTGTATTGAGCTGGCTTTGTCAACTGTGAGCCAATCCTTTGACAAATGTTATTCTCAAACTTACCTTTAAGTGGCCACATTGTAAACAAATAATTGAAAGTGGATCTGAGCTCTAGCTTGTTACATAACTGTAAGTTCTTCATAAAGATTGTCAGAGTAGGATTTAACCTCAGAAATCCGTCAATATGCATGAACTAAAAAATGCAGTTTGTGGAGGGTGTTTGTTTGTTTCAAGGACAACAAATCTACTAAGGACAAGAAATTAGTAGGCTCAATGACAGATCTTCAAAGACGCTAGAGACAATGGAAAGCTGGATGGTCTGGGGAGAATAGCATGGTCAGGAAATCACCTCCCCACCTCTGACTTTCTTGCTTTCTGACTGATAAAATTTTGTACAAGAATTCTCACTCTACTGCTGCACTGGGATATATGTCAATATTTTGRTGTTTCAGCTGAAGAGTAGCCTCACTTGTCACATTGGTAAGGTGTCTTTTCTCTGAAAGATAAAAGTAGGCTTGTCAAATAACGGTATTTGCAGAAAGCATACATGGAAAAACTTCCAGTCCTATTCATTCATTCCTTTTTTTTTTTTTTTATATATTTTAATGACTAAACAAATTTGAACATCTTTTTTTGTCTCTCTCTGGTTCAGCGTATAACTGTGTTTTGTTTGTTTGTTTTCTCTCTTATTCCACTGTACTGCAGCTCGGAACATTCAGCATTACTTAATTGGAGGAGGAGTTTCTTTGGTATTTTTAGTATTTTTTACTCTCTTTATCTACAAGATCTTCAAAATTGATATTGTGCTTTGGTATCGGGACTCCTGCCATCCTTTCCTGGGTAAAAAAGGTACGTTTGTGTAACAGTGCTGTGTGTTGTAATGAGCTTCCACCTTCCCTTGCAAAGCAATGAGTTAACCTCATGGAGTGATTGGTCTTCCTTGGGATTTTTGAAAGGATAAYGTGTTTCTAGGATATTTAGAATTAGTTCAGATAACAAAAGCATCTGCAGGAGAAAAACCAGCAACTTTCCAGGAATCCAGTGCTATCAGTCTTTTCCCTGAAGACCCACTTCAGTGGTTTGAATGCTGTTCTGACAGCAGTTGTTCAGATTTCTTTTAATTACTGTTCTTACAGGAAGCAGTAATACAGTGGAGTTGTTGGGTGTTTCTTATTTTCCATAGAYGAACCAGGAAAAATTTCACTTTCTTTTGTTTTCTGCTTGAAGACACTTCTGATTATTTTACTTTCTGTAAATTCCTGGCATTCAGAAAAATGTTGATAGGGGTGCTGTCTATGAGAGTATACTGAACTATGGGTCATTTCCAAACATCTGAGAGGAGGTACGTGGCTAGAGAAACAGAAAATATCTTCTAGAGGTATTGAGGTTCTGTTAGATTTCTTTGAAGTCTTTTAAATTTGGTCTTTCTGAAAAGTTTGTTCCAAAATATCTCATACAATTCAAACCTTGAAATTAGCCAAATACTTTGGTTTTGTTTTCATGTCTAAGTGGTTGCTGTGTTTTGAAACTTCAGGTTATGAAAATGACCTGTGAATTATATGGCAGCTGGAATTTTAAGTATTCAGTTGTACTACTGGAACTGCTATTTTCCAGATAATTCAGTGATAACATTTTTTTTAGAGTTCAAAAAAGAATATTCAAACCTACTTAATTTTGCAGGTCTCTCTTACCTATTCATATCTAGCATACTGAATTCTAGAAGGCCTGATTCTACAAATATTTCAGGCTTARTATAATTATACATGCTTAGATAATAGCAGGATTAGGACCTAAAACAATGATTGAAGTGGGGAAAAAATAGAGTTTAGAGATTTTTTTTGTTTGCTTGCTTGCTTTTGTGTCTTTAGAATCCATTTTTATATTACTCATATTGCTCACTCTTTAGTTTCAGATGGGAAGATCTATGATGCTTACATTCTGTATCCGAAGAACAGAGAGAGCAACTTGTATTCATCAGATCTTTTTGCTCTGAAGATACTGCCAGAGGTCTTAGAAAGACAGTGTGGATATAACCTCTTCATATTTGGAAGAGATGATTTACCAGGAGAAGGTAAACTATCTGAAGAAAAATTACACTTGAGTTTTCTCATTGGCAGCTGCAAATACAACTCAGAAACAGGCAATCAATCAGATGTGATTCTAAATATCTCCCACCATCAAATGAGCTATGATTTTCTTATTCTCTCTGATGGAGAATGAGAAATAAAGCACTGGGTGCTCCCACGAAGTCTGTTTATCTGAGCCTTTCCCTTGTCATTATTTAGCCCTTCCAGGTTTTTTCACTGTCTGGCTAGCCTAGACTTATGGAGATGGAAGGATGCTGAGGGGAAGAGGAGTTGAAATTGTGGTTGTGAATGATGACTAATGGCAGGAAACATGGAAAAGTAGATCTTGTGGGTGGTGTGAAAAGAGCCTGTTGCTTTGAGGTGCCATTTGACAGGATGACCTCTTCACTGTTTCATTTTTATTTGCTCTGAGAATTGCTGTCAAACCAGCAAGATGCAATAAARGGTATGATGGATGCTTAGACAGTGCAGGTGGAAAAAAAAGAATACAAAGCAACACTAAGTTATCAGGAACAATCAGCTATATCAAAGACTACTTGTCTCTAGTGAAAATTCTTACACAGCATTGCCTTCCTTGTAAGGCTTTAAAATCCTTGTGGAGGTTTCCTCTGCATGCATATGTGCATCAAATTTAAATTTCTAGCATCTGACACTGAAAATTGCAAAGTGTGTCCCACTGACTGCTTATGTGAGGTGAAATGGTGAAAGTCGTCTGAATCTTTCCTGGTCTTGTAACTTTAAAAAGATAATACTGAGACTGAATAAATTTGCTGAATAGGCCTTAAATAGAAGTTTTTGTTTAAAAAAAAAAATAAAAAATTGGGTGTGAACAAACCTATATGAGGTGGTTCATGGATCACTTTTTTACATCTGAAGGCTTTTGGTAGTGGTTTGAGAAGGAARTGTTCCCTGAGAAGTAGAATCTAAAGTGCTGCTTTATTTTTCTAGCTTGAAAAAATGCAATAGTCTGTTCTCAGGGTTAACCCATATAGTTTTTGTATGGTATTTACCGTATTCTGCTGTTTTAGAATTAATTGTCTGGAATGCCATTGAAGGGAGGATTCCTTGCTTTCTCTTCCACTTACATGTAGCAAAAAACAGTTAAGCATATCAGAACAAACAGCTTAATGTAAAAAGTCATAGTTGTACCTAGGCCTATGGCTTTGGAACTTCCTTTTTTGCAATTGCACCTGTGATGGTAATAAAATGGCATTAGCAAGATAAATAGTAGATAGTTGGTAGCTCTTCTCTGTTTATGCAAAACAAGAATACAGACATGCAGTCTGATAGGGTCAAATTGTGTTGCGTTGGCCAAATCTCTACTTGTTGGCTAACCCAATGTAACTCCTTGCATGCTCTTATCCCGTCCCTGTTTGTGAGGTAAAGTGTGTTGGCTCAAATATCAAACAGTGAATGAACCAGCTGCAACATGTTGGTAACAAAAATTAGAAACATACAGCCTTAATTTTGCGCAACCTTTTTCTCTACAGCTGTTATCAGCACTGCTGATGAAAAAATCCGTCAAAGTAGAAGAGTGATAATTGTTTTAGTACCAGAACCCTCCTGTTACAGTATTCTAGAAGATKTGTCTGAAAAGCAGATTGCCATGTATAATGCTCTTATCCAAGATGGCATTAAAGTAATTCTCATTGAACTTGAAAAAATACAAGATTATGCAACCATGCCAGAATCCATCAAATATATTAAGCAAAAGCACGGGGCTATCCGATGGAAGGGGGACTTCTCGGAAAGGTCTCACTCAGCGAGTACCAGATTCTGGAAGAAAGTGCGCTACCACATGCCATCCAGAAAAAATGGATCTTCATCAGGATTGCATTTGTTACCAAAAGACTTTAATTCTCCCTAAATAACAAAAGAAAAATGACACTTAACGACTAATTCAGTTCACATAGTTGGTGATGGATTGATTGAAGGTCACATGTATCTGTTTTGTGCAGACAGTCTTATCCAGATTTTCTGGATTGAAGGTACAACTTCATCTACAGATGTGAATCATTTTTTCCTCGGCCAGATCAACAGAATGCCTTGAAATGTCAGAAGCACAGTGATGACATGGAAACCACRTAGGAATACATGAGGCCTTTTCCAAGAACTGCAATGTGATTTGGTGGAATTCTTTTGGCCTTAAAAATGGAAGGGGGAAAAAAAATATAAAAAACCCAGAAAACTTGTTTTTTGCAATTAAAGGTTGCATATGAAGGGAATTATATTAATTATATTTGTGATATTTTGTAATGGGCATGGTTGATGCCAGTAAATGTTTTTGTTTAATTTTTTTTAATGAAATGACACACAACTTTTCTTTGTTACAAGTTCGTTATTTGCCTTGTTCAGTTTGCTGAAAGATAAATCCSTCTGTGTTACTGCATCAGTGTGTTATAGTCCAAGAGAATGGGTAAGAGACAATCCCAGCCCCCAAAAGTGCTACTGAACCTGACAAAGCATAAATACTCTTCCCTGATCTTTCTTACATTTTAAAGAACTGTACCATTTTTAGTCACTTGTCCCATGCAGACATCGTAAAAATACCATTATAATGCTGTACTGAGTCAAAAAATTAATCTCCAGAGGATTTTTTTTTTCCAGTTAAGTGGCTTAATATATTTGTTCTTATTTTACCCAAGTGGAACAATTAGCTAAYGACACAGACTCTCTCATGGGGAGTACAGGATGGTTGGCTTCATCCGCCTTACCTTAAGGACCAGACCAAGGGGCTTCAGGGCACCTACTTCTCATGGGTCGCTGTTGCTGAAGGAGAGCAGGTCTTCTCTCCTGTTCCCAGCCAGCATGCTGGCTCTAGCATTTGTCAGCTCTGAAAGCTGGAGCTGGCTGAACAGACTCTGAATTCCTCTGTGTCTCCTATCATCAGCTTCGCTTTTGCTCTCTTCCCATTCAAACTCCAGCCTATCTTTTCCCCTGCAGCTCTCTTATCTTGGAACAAGCAACTTACTATTGTGTCAGACTCCATCACTTTCCAAGCTGTCCTTGAAGGCTGGTGCTAATACAGTATTAGGCAGAAATTTTCCCTTTGAGCTGGTCCTTTGATATCTCTACCTGTTCATCTGAAAAAACTCAGGTTCTGCATCCTTCGGAATTCATCTACTCATTTTGACACTGCAGTGTTGGCATTTTCTTCTTTCATGGCTCAGGTATTTATCTTCTTATGCCTCCATCCTCAGCCAAACAAAAGTGTTAGTGTGAGGTGCCATCGCACAGAAGAACTGCTCAGTGAACGTGGGATGGTGTGACCCCCATGTGCTGGCTGATAAGTGACAAAACCAGTAGAAATAGGTTCCTCTCCCACCTAAAGCGCTTTGGTTACCTCAGTGTATGCTGGAAACTTGAAACTCTGCTTCTGAGAGACAGTGCCTTCTGAGCTTTGTGAGTTGAGTGTGTTTGGCCAGAATGGAATAAAAATCTCTTCATTTCATGATGGGAGGGGAAAAAAGTGCATTTGAAACATCAGACTGTTTCAAACTGTCATGGTACTGGAGTGTTTTATTGATGAATGTCATGTATGCAGAATACAATGCACATGCTTGTATTCTGTTCACATTTTGTGTTTTAGTCAAGACAGAAGTCTCAAGGGAGGATCAGTTCTGGTCATTAAGTGCCACATTCACTTAGCTGTTGCACACAGTCTGCTTTTAAATATGGTGTGTGTGACAGCCTTTTGGAGGGTAAGAGAGCCTTSAGATCCAGCTGAAGTTACCGAGATCCATCTGAACGAGGCTAATTGTTATGGTTCACATCGACAGAAGAATTTAGTAAGACGGTTTGGTCACAGAACTGCTCTGTAAGAAGATCTCTATATCAAATGTGAAGACAAGACACTGGAAGTATGGTATTTGTACCATAGTCTGAGGAGTACGGTGTAATACTGACTTTGCACTTCCACCTTGACAGCTCGCAGTATGCAGGCCAGCCAAAAGAGTTCCAGCAACCTCGGGCCTCCTGAATTATTTTTGCTGACTGGAATAGATTGAATGAAAAACTGCTACTTGTTATCCCTGCCTTTAGGGGTAGGAAAGTTATTTTACTGAGCCAAAATACTGTTTTTTAAAAAATATTTGTTCCTTTTGATGTATTTATACAAATGATGCTAAAATTTTCATGTGTGTTATGTAAAGGCACTTTGAAGAAAGGTCCATTTTTTAATTCAATAAAGGCACTACATATTTTTTTCTTACAGCATTGCTGTTGGTTTTTTTTTGTCATTCCTCCACTAAAGCATGCTGAGAATGAACAACGGCAAGCAGCAGTCTTGACGTGAAGTGTCTTAAACAAGACTGCTATATTAGTTATTCATTCAGGCTGCTGAATGTGTGTGAAGGTGAAAGGGTCTCATTAACCATTGTGTTAATCTGGTCTTGGCACAACATTAGCACTAACCACCTGGCCCTGCCCGGGCAAACGGGAGCTGTGAGCTTGGCTCTGCTCTGTCCTGTACTCTCCTTGCARTGAGGTGAAGCTAGAGCAGCCCCGAGGCTGCTGCCTCACTCTCTGGGACCAGCACGGTCCCCAGCAGTGCCCCACTGAGCAACCTTCTGCTGCAGCTCCTCAAGAGATGGGGGGAATGCAGAAGACGTCAAATGGAGGAAATGCGAAGGGCTTCTTGGCWGTATTGGAGAGGCAGCCTTCTCTGCTTGTCTCCTTGGGAAAGCCCTGACTCTCTAATCTGTTCCAGGAAAGCCAGAGCCTTGACAGTGGGGCTGTAGGGGCTGGTCTCGCACGAGACCTCATGTTGATTTCAGAGGGGCTAATGTGCTTAGCATAGGGTTTACAGAATAATTTTCAATCCTAATAGATAAAAGGAGCTTATAAAACTAGGAGGTTTAAATCTGCTTTGTACTTTTTGCATTTTGATTGTTTTGAACTTCTTAAAAGTTGTTACTGAATACCATTTCTGACCTTTTTTCTAGTACAAGTAATGCCAACTCTGTGTTTTGCGTGTTTAGAAGCATATTCGTTTTCAAATTCAGAGCCCAGGAACCCAGCCATTACCCAGTTACTCTTTAGTTGGTGCTCTTGTCAGCAGCTACTCTTTCGTAGTCAAATGATGCTGGTTTTGAGTGGAGAGGGAAAATTTGAAGTGAAAATCACCAGCCTGAAAGTTATATCAACACTTGTATGTTCTTGGAAGGCGAGTGTGCTGAGGAACGGGCAGGTCACAGTTCGTGGCAGTTCATCAGGCTGTGGAGCGGGGACATGGGCAGTTTGGACACCTTTCTAGCATGACATAGCACCTTCATTGCTTTGGGAATGGAAGAAATGCAAGTACAGGCAGGTAAGTCTTCTGGGGACATGCAGAAGGGCAAATAAAACCTTTGAGAGCTCTCCATGGCAATAGCTATATTACAGGATGTGTTAGTTCTTCAGTGCTATTGAATCTAGGTGAACGCCACAGCTGTATCCTGACCTCACACCGGGATGTAATGTGGATTCAAAACAGCTTTTTGGCTTTCCCTGGAAGAAAAGCCAGTCTGCAGCTAGAAGGGAGTGATAAGCACGCCCTGCTCAGGTCTCCAACAGAGCCCCAGCATGCATCCCAGTGACGAACGGTCAGTGCTTCCAGAGGCTGAAATACTATGAGAAGTTCCAGTGCAAACACTTGATTAACACTGAGTTAAAGTTGCCAGCCCAGTTTCCTGCTGACCCCAAAGGAATAAGCAGCAAACCCCATTCTGTCAGCTTCATTTTTCAGTCCCTCTTTTCAGACTCAACTATTGCTTTATTCACCCAGGAGCCCTGGATGTTGTCCCTTCCCTGAGCAATCTCTGTTCTGACTAGGCTACCAGCATAAATATAAATATTGTTACAGTTCCAGTGTGGTGGATTTTTTCAACAAACCACTGCTATGACTACAAACTTTGAAGACTGCTAACATAAACCAGCTGTTTGCAAAAGTCTTCCTTAATGCTACAGAAAGCACTCATGTTTTCAGTTGGATTATTTACGTGCAGCTGAAAAAGGCAACAGGGAGTTACAGAAATCTGCAAGTTGTACCAGTACCATGCTGGTCCTAAAAACAGATGGTAATTCAAACAGTAAAGGRTGGTGGTAAAGGTGCTTGTTTGTTTCTGGCTTAAAAAGGAAATAATGGAAAGGCAGGAGCTGGATTGAGATGATAAACTGATGAGCAGATGAGATACTAACCAGCCAAAAGGCTATTTTTTAGTTTTCCTTGTTTTATTATCTGAACAATTTGAATCTGCTACACATGATAGGTACTTCACAAGAAAGTTTTATTTTCATCTAAAATAATATTGTTCAGGTATTTCTAGTAACATAAAAATGCTTTCTCCTCTTCTTCCCTAGTCCATACTACTTCTGTTAGATATCTTGAGGATTTTTTTGGTCAATACTACTTTCAAACACAGCAGCCCAAACAAGCAGAAAAATACTAAAAAAGATGGTTATACCATGTGCAATGAACAAGAATTCAGGTGCAGACCTGCTTTTTTTGCGCTTTATCACTGAAACAGGATGGCACTCTATCAGCTGCTAGTGATATTTCTAGGCTGGTGCTATCCCATTTGTTTTGTAGATATTTTTAGGTAGATATTTTGTATTTCTAGGCTAATGCTATCCCACTTGTTTTGTAGATAGTTTTAGGTAGATATTTTGTATTTGCAGCTAGTTCTTTTGGTTTATTATTAGAAATACTCCACTCACCCCTTCTTTGGGAAAAATTTTTTTTTTTTTTTCTTCTCCCCTTTCCCCTCCCCCCAAAAAAACCCAAACCATATGATTGAAATTAAACTTGGTAACTAATTAACTTTTATCTCTTCCATCAGCAGGTCATAAGAAGTTAAATTCATCTATTTCAGTGATGCACTTGATGCATTAATTGTGATTGTTCAGACTTGTTAATATTAGAAAACCTTTTCCATAGTCTCCCCAAATTCTTGGATTTCCCTTTGTGTTCACAGATAAAAAAGGTTTCTTTGATTATGTATGTAGTGATATACATACAAAGATAGGGGGATTGTGTAGGCCTCTTGCACAGCAGAAGTAATTTGTAAGTTTTGCCTCAGTGGAATATTGGGAAACTCGCAGTGAGGAGCATAAGGGGCAAATGCCAGAGAAGAGACACGACTGATGGGGAACATGCAAAAAGATTTCTGTAGAGGAAAAAGAGTACGGGCTGGCATCCCGTAAAAGGAAATTAACATAAGACGTGCTGAAACATCGTACCTTTTACTCTTTCTCTACTCATTCTCCTTTAAACAGAGTTTTGCCTTCATAAGTAAAGATATGCCAACCAATGCATGAAATCTGCTGGATAATTTGCTACATCTCATGTGGGATGCACTGGGATGGGAGGCTACAGTGATGAGTAAGAAACTATGGTCCTAGAACAGATGATAAAAATAAATGCAGCAGTGAATGGTACAGGAGTCATGAATGGGAAGTTTATTTGAATACTAATATTCACAGTGATCATGAGTGATGACATTTTTAGAAGACAAAATTTCTGTATTTCAGACTTTGCCTATCCCCAATCATTAAAAAAGAGAGTGAGGTCTAATGCAAGTGCTTAATTATCCTAAATCTGCTTCTTCCAGTTAGTAAAATTCTCTCACAGTCTCTGTCTTCCATAAATGTACTGTTTGCTTTGCTATATAGTGTTTGCTTAAAATCATCAAGGCCAGTTTGGGGACAAATCCAAATGACTTTTTGTATTGTGCAGTCTGCTGGTTAGGGCACTTGCCTAAGACGTGGGGGATGTAGTTTCATCTATCCCCTCATTACACACAGAAAAGGAACACCTGTGATTTTTTTAGCTTTTAAAAAGTAGTTTAAAAAAATATGAAAARATGTGAACACACGTTGTAGCTGTCTCCAAGATATCTTTCCCTTTACAAATTCCCTTTAAAGGCCAAATTTAATACTCAAAAATGTTAAATGGGCTTATTTGTGCATTAACTTCAAGAACTGGAGAATGTTTACCTGAATAGATACTAAACAGAAGCAAAGCTAGTGATTTTAAAACAGCCCAAATGTATTAGATGCTGAGCCTGAGAACTTACTCATGTGAGTAATTCAGGTTGTGTGTTACATATTATTTTGGCCAACCTTCAACAGGAGCTATTTGTACTAGGATGCTCSTGTTTGTGCACAGAAACCTTGGGTTAGTCATGTAGGATTAAAGGATTGGAAAAGTTCAGAATAGAGYGTTGGGCTTTCTCAGTGTCCCTTTAACGCTTAACTACAAAAATGCCATTGCTTCTGGCTTAGCTGCCAAAAGAGGCTTTCTGACTCTTATGTTAAATAGGAGAACAATTTGCAGGACTGGAGTCTTGAAAAGCAAACATAGTCTGAAAAGGGAGCTAGAAAAGCCTCATATTTCTAAAAAATGGTTCCTCTGTTCTGCCAAATTCCTTTTTAGCTTCTTGCTGTTTCCTATCACTTGAACAGCTCAGACTACATAAAATTAAATAATTTTTAAGACCACACTCCAATGGTGTTTTTTTAGAGTATCATCATAGACCACAATGTATCAAGCTTCAAAGATTATTTGCTTGCTGTACCCTGGAAAGACAATAATATGCTAGTCAATTTTTTGTAGAAAGGAGAGTCAGAGAGGAAGATTTGTAACTGTATTTGTATGTGGTTATCAGCTGTTTCTGAATAAAAATACTTTGCTTTTCACTTTTGTCTTTGTTTCACAGTATTTGAATTGGAGAAACACCATCTCACTGATTTATAACAGACTCCAGCAGAAAACTAACATGATACTTCAGAAGGTATGGTTTTATAAGAGGGCATTTTGTCAAAAAAAAGGATGTGACCTCTGTGCATTATCTTTCTGCTTTGCCTTTACCCTTTTCACTCTGCTTTGCCTTTACCCTTCTTACTCTGCTTCCCGCACACATTCTGTTACGCTTTAGCAGTCTGACAGTCCTCTTCATTTAAGGATTTGGTCTGACATCTGCAGGCACGACTCCCGTGTGCCATGGGGCAGGCAGAACAGCATTGATATCGCCAGTTCTGGTGGTGCTATTTACCCGAATGCTGGAAGCACCAGCATGCAAATTATTTTTAACATGACTTAAAAAAAAAAAAAAAGGYTTATTGTAGATTTGGATTCTTTTCTTTGTCTCCAGGTTAGCAAACATCAGTTGTCCACTCAGCTTATGTTTTTAATTCTTTTTTTTTTTTTTAAAAGGAAAATCTAGACACATTTGGTTGTCTTTGAGAGAGAGACGAAATTTGTAAGAGCTGGACATGTGGTGAAACCTCAAGAGCTGTCAATGTTGTACAAGCCAGTACATTTCTCAATCTCTTTCATCATTGGAGTATGATAACATGAGACTTTTGTCTATTTTGAGTGCAGTCTGTTTGAGACAATGGCTGTATGCAGCTATGGACCTAGCCACAAAAAGCTCTGCTCGTGATTAATTACTTCAGGGTATACTACTCTAACAGAAACATTTAATATTCATAATCTTGGTTTTCTGTTCTCAGCATGTTGTGAAGAGATTTGAGTGATTTTCAAGTACTTAAGATGATAAAACATGTCTTCCCCACTGTGCTYTCAAAACAGAGCCATTTTCCTAGCATCAGCTTCATTGCTTTCCTTTTTATATACAAGATTCTTTTCTTAATGGATGCTTCTTCTCTGCAGTGAAGCCCAATATCACAGAAGTGTGGACAGAAGGCTACAACCATTGCTTTGTGTGCCATACTGGCCATGTTGCAGCATACATTGCTTTAAAATGGTTAAGTTATTCAAATAGCGAACACTTCCCTAGTTACAAACAACAAAGTTACCCCTAACTCCATTAGTGTAACCAAGAATACTTWATGTGGAGACTTGGACAACTGAACCTCTAGAAGGAATATTAATGAACACCAGAAAATTTTAAGAAGTCATGCATTTCAGAATAAGTGTAGAAAGAAAGCATTGAAGTTGTACCGAGCACTTGATTCTAAGACTTTTTTTTCCTAGTAAGTGAACTGAAACACWCTGTTCCTTTGCTTCTACTGATGAAGCTCACATGTTTTAATGACCTATAGTGAGGTTCTTACAAAGAAGCTGGAATAATGTCTTGGCTAGTTTTAAATAATAAAAAAACCCACCGGAAGTGGGAGATTTGACTCTCTCTGAGTTGCCCAGAGAAATACCTTTAGGCAATAAGTTTCCTTCCTTCTGCTTCTCTTTGTTTCTCTCTCTCTATTGCTCCCTCCTGCTCACTGTCACTGTGTTTTCCCATTCTGTATCCCACTGTCCCTGTCCTTCTTCCTGTTCATCTCTCCTCCCTCTGTCTGTCTCTGCTGCTCCCTGACCCTTCTCTCCCCACCTTCCTCCACCTCTCTGCAGGGCTCCTGGTACCTCTCTTTCCTTCTCTGTCCCTCTGTGCTGCTCACTGTCCCTGTTTTTCTCTTTCTTTTCGTTGTTATTCTTGTCTGTCACTGTCCTTCTTAAGGAGATCTGAATTTTTGTGTCTTGCATTTGCTTGAAAGTTCCAGTGACTGATGCAACACTTGCATTATGTTTTTCTTTTCCTTCACTGGTTTAGCTCAAAATTCTTGTGGTTGATTGGTTGCAGGACTCCTTGCACCAGCATTTTTAACTGTTGCAAGACAGAAGTATTACTCTACACATTTTTAAAGACTGATGTCATGACTTGGCATTAAAACCCCTGTCATCTTTGCCTACAGAAAGGGGGTATGCTTGCGTAATCACACAGAGAAAGTGCAGTGTGCACTCCTAGGACTGCTAAGAACTTTTTAACAAAGTAAGCAGTTGTGAAGACTTGTAGCAGACGACCTCATGGGAGAATTTTGTTTGGACTTTCCCGTGTTCTCTCTTCACCAGCTAAATTGTAACCCCCCRCTCTGCCCTCCAGTTTTTAGAGGGCTTCATCTCAAGCCCCCTAGACACAACTTTCTGCCAGTGAATGTCGCGTGTATGTAATTATAAATGCATTTTTTTCCTTGTCTGTGACCAAGAACTTGGTTATGTATACCTGTGCAATGTATATAGTACCTAGAAGGCCTGAACTTGGGAAACACAAGATGGGAAGGGGCTTCCTCTGCCCCTTGGCTAGTTCATTCCTATCTCAGGTGTTCAGTTATGTTGTTCTCTCTGTGATTTATCATGCTTAATCCTAACAAAGTAGTTAGGTTTCTCATCTCCATTATTGCTGTTCAAAAATCTCATCTGATCTGATTCTTAGAAACTTACAGATTTGTAGCTTTAATGTATTAATTGACAGCTGAGACATATTCCCCTTCATTGATATCTACTGGGTGTATTATTTATAGACAGCAGTTGTAGTCTGTCTTCAATTTAACCTAGACAAGCCAAATTAACTTAATCCTTCCTGAAAGGTGAGCTTCTCATTTCCCCTAGTATACTAGTAGTCCTCCTCCCATGAGAAGTCTCTTCAAATTTGTCAACATGTTGACCAGGACAGGGCACAACATTTCAGCTGAAGGTGGGCTGGTATCCTGAACAGTGTTGTCGGGGTCCTAAACAGAAGACACGTGTGCACGGAGGAGTTAGTGATCCACATGAGAGCCGATGCGAGTAGGTGCAGGCCTGAGCTGTGCTGCACATACCACATGGCTGCAGGACAACCTGAGCCAGCTCACCCTGATGGAGAAGCCTGTAGGCAGCTCCCACTTGGCACCTGGTGATGACTCCACCAGCATGTCTCAGCTTACCTTGAAGAGAAACAGCCTGTTTTCATAAAACATCCTTTGCTTGACAATAGAGATGATGAATAGAGTTGTCTACTTCTAAGGACACCTCGTAAAACCTCTAAAGGCTTCAGTGCTGGCAAATCTCCCCACAGATGGGATTTGCGCAGCATGCCATGCCCTGACTAGAGCTCTGGCTGATGCTGCACAGCTCCGGGTTCCCAGCACCTGAAGAGGCATAAGATTATCTGTGCTATCTCCTTTACCTTCTCGGGTTATCTCCAATAAACCAAATTTTAATCAATATCCATGGAGTCTGAGCACCTATAATGAACACTTGCATCAGTGCATTACAGGTGCCTTAGGTACTCCTCTAACTCAACTGGAAATAGTTCACCTGTTTTAAGACAGCATTCGCTTTTTTTTTTTAATAGATATAACAAGCTGGTGAGTCATGGGAATCTTGACACCCAATTCTTCTCCTTAGTCTGTGATTCTGAATGGCAAGCCATTGATTTTGTGTGGGAAAAAAAAAATAGTGGTGTAATTTTTGAGTGCACGGGGTGCACACGAGTAAACATTGTTATGAGCCAGGCCTCTGGGTCACATACTTCTCTTCCAACTCTTGTGMGACTGGTAAATTACATAGGAAAACTTCCATTTTTTTGTGCCGACAGCATTGATGAAAACATCAATATGACGGCAATGGCTGATCCCCTGGCGAGTTCCCTCCATGACAGTAACTACTGCCACACCTTGGCTCTTCCCTTTTCAAGCATCTGCTGTCATCTTTCACTAGCTGGCTTCCCAGTCAGCTTTGCAATTCTGGTTTTGCAACATAACTCAGCTTTCTCCACTCTACTGTGATAATCGCTTTCCAAGATGAAGGTGATAAGGATATTGAAACAAAACAACAGACTAATGTGATGTAACTGAACGCTGCAACATTACTTCTGTGTTTTCCATTTCCAATTTTCCTCTCCTATTTTAACCTTTCTGAATCAAAACTTTTTGCATACCCTGCAGCTTACAGTTTGATTGTTTTTGAATATTTCTTCCTTAATAGAAGATTTTCTATTCTCCTGTTGTATAATATACACATTTTTTTAAAATATTGTAGCATGCTTTTTCTGCAGAAAAGCTTGTCTGTTACTCCAACTATTTTAGATGGCGCAAAGAAAGATATTACCTCTTGCAGCGGCTCTTGCCATGCTTCAAGATTACTAGCTACTGGGCCAYACACCAGTTACGCTGGAGTTTAGGATAGAAACTGCTTGGCCTCCCTGAATTAAATATGCAGAAAATGTAAGATTTTGATTTCTTCTTAGTTATTGTAATTTTCTGGATCATATCTTTATTTCTATTAGCCTTGCTGCCTTCTCCTCCCATAGTTGCCATTATCTTTCTCAAAGGARATGAGAGGATTAATGTGGTTTTGTGGCCACATGTTAATTCTTCTGCTTATTCTGATTGCACTGAATTCCTACTTCATTGGTCATTTTTATAGCTAAAGAATATTTTATTAAATGTTTTAATTTACCTTGTGAAACTAAAACTCTGTCCGACTTTTGCCAGTGCTTGTGGTTATGACCTTGAAAACAGATCTTTGTTTACCATTCAGTCCCATGTCCCATTTCTCTAATGTTTTTTGCCAAGACACATTTCCCCCAGCTGAGTTTTAAGCCTTCCAACCTGCAGGTAAAGTAGGAGAAAGTACATTTGTTGGAAGAATGAAAACCGATGAATCATTTTCTTTGGGGGGGAAAAAGGATAGATTTTGCCATAAAACGTGTGGCTGTATATATACATATACTATAAACCTGCTAGAAGTACAAATTACTTCCTATGCTCTACTGGTGAATAATTTGTAACTGCAAGACGTTTGATTACCACACTTACAAGTCCAGAGAAATTCTTCTAAGAYGGATTCTGCAAGATGTAAATGCTAAGCTAGTTGCTCAGTGTTAAAACTAAAAGTGGGATTGCTCATTAAATTGGAATTACATATTGTCAGCACTGAAAGCACATTTAGATGGAATCGACATTCCTAGTATTCTGGGTTGGGATGATAGGTATCAAAACAGCCTGTTTTATGCAGCTTTAACTGTATCTAAATAATTACCTGCCATTACATTTCTTGATATTTTTTCTTGTAGCTTTTAAAGTTTTGTACGTACAACAATATTCTTAATGTATTCATCAAAGTTATATCTTGTGCAACAAAGCTTAAAGTAGAAATGGCAGAAAAATTTACATAAAGGGCTTTAAAATTCTGTTAGGTTTTTATTTGCCCTGTTCAGTTGCAGATGAAAAAGATATATGATGAATACATATTGCAGCCAAAACCAAAAAATAAGATTGTGGCTAGAAACCAAAGAGTTTTGCCCTAAATATACTTCCGGATGTCTTCGAGACATGGTGTGACTATARTCTCTTTTCACGTAGAAGGGTTGATTTACCAGGAGCAGGTAAAACACAWGATTACTGAATTCTATCATTTCCTTTACAAAAGTAGCAATTACATTTGCTTGTCATTGTCGCTTGTCCTAAAAAAAAATCAGGGCAAGTGTTGCCTTGATTTTTGCAGGTTAAGTCAGTTGGTGTGGAGGACCTGGTGTCTGCACAACGCATGTTTCACGAGACTTTATTTCAGACTAACTGCTTTCAGGTACTGTTGACAGCATGCCCAAGTAGTTGGAACTTGTCTTCAAGTTTTGCCTCTTCTGAAAGGAATCTGCTTCATGGACTCCAGGATTGTTTGGTGGTACAAAATGGGGGGGGGGGGTGGGGTTGAGAGGGAGATCAGCTTTAGAAGCGCTCTCCTGATCCAAACAAAAATGCTATGCAGCCACATGCATACGCCCAAAGGAGATGAATATATGTGAAAAGGGAAAATTGTCAATATTATAAATTGGGGAAGACAAATGATCTTGAAAGCTGGAACAAAACTACTGGAGGATGTAGAAAAACAAGAGGTTTGTGGTAATGAAAGGCAATGGTCTAAATTCATCCCAGGCAACTTCCATCTCATCCCTACCTAAGTGAATGCTCTCACTCTGATTTCCTTCTATGCATAAGTCAAAACGATTGAATTATTCATTGCAGGTAACATTCTCCCTTCATTGGTTATATAATGTTTATCAAATAAATCAAGCAGATGCATGCGGCCACCTGATGGAAAAAGGACTTCACAGTGATACCTTATTTAGCAAATACATTTTGGAAAAATGCAATATACCAAATGCTACCCCCAAGTTCAGTCTTTTCATTTGCACAGAAGTAGCCATCTTTGAACACCTCCTTGGTTGCAGAAAGGTAAGTCATGCCATGATCATGGCTCTGCTGCAATCCACTTTCAAAGATGGCATGATGAGTTGTGTTAGAGCCCTCCCTGTGCTAGTTACAATAGATCATTCTATCTTAGACCTTTATGAGACAAAATACTTCTGAATATTCRCGTAGATTTAAAAAAAATAAAAGTAAATTCCACTGCACAGATCTGATCAGGAAGATGTTTGGAAAACTCTTCGCTTAGCATCACCTTCATTGCTGGAGCTGGTGGTTCTTGGTCTGGTTTGAGGTGTTCCTGCTGACGACATCAAGCAGACTGGGGCCAATGTCCACTTTCCTCGGACAACCCACTTCTCTGCTCTTCCATGCAATTTTTGTCTTGTGACTGCCATATTCTGTATATTTTGTTGTCTCATGAAACACAGTCATTTCAGTTGATATCCCTTCAGCTTTACCGTAACACGGTTTTCTAAATTCTGATTCACATCAGCTACTGAATAGCTGAATGATTGAATAGTTCTCATTTTACCTATTCATTTTGGTAATGTTTTAACACCATCTTTTATACCAGAAACATTTTTACTGGAGACATTTTTTCACTATTAGTGCTATTATAATGAAGATATGAGAAAAAAAAGATTGCATACAGCAGAACCTCTAGTGTGTATGTCTCAGAAAGAATTCTTCAAAAATGATTTTTTTTTTTTTAAATCATTTCTTCTAGAAAAATGTAGTAGAGCAGATCAGGGAACACCTCACTTACCTTTATGATAATCAGATTTAAACTCATAGATGCTTGTTGGTGGTGCAAAGTAACAACACAGAAACTAGAAATCTTGCATAAAAATTATTTGACCTAATCCAGTGAGCTCATAAGAAACATTTCCAAAATGAAATATGGGTATAATTGTTGACTGAAGAGAGATTAGCTGACTGCATAAATCCTGCTGTCTTTGCTGAGCCAGGAATGAATCCATTCTCTGTGTTCCTCCCAACGGCATAATGTCTGGAGCTGTTACAACATGCCTCCAGCCAGCACTACATACCTTCCATTGATGGAGGACAATATATGCAGACATATGTCCTGGTTTTGGCTAGGATAGAGTTAAATTTATTCCTAGTGCTATGTTTTGGATTTAGTATAAGAAGAATGTTGATAACACACTAATGTTTTTAGTTGTTGCTAGGTAATCTACTTTTCAAGGACTTCTCATTGTCCCATGCTCTACCAAGCGCACAAGAAGCTGGGAGGGAGCAGAGCCGGGACAGCCAGCCCAGCTGGCCAACGGGGTATTCCATACCATGTGATGTCATGCCCAGTATATGAATGAGGGGGGAAGGGGTCCCGGAAGGAGCGATCGCTTTGGCTATTGTCTCGGCGAGTGGTGAGCAATTGCATTGTGCATCACTCATTTCATATATCGTATCATTAATATATTATTACCATTGTTATTATTATTATTCCTTTCTTTTCTGTTCTATTAAACTGTCTTTATCTCAATCYGTGAATTTTTTTTTTTCAATTCTCTCCCCGTCCTGCTGCGGGGGCGGGGGAGAGTGAGCGAGCGGCTGTGTGGCGTTTGGCTGCCTGCTGGGTTAAACCACTACGGTCCTTTTTGGCGCCCAACGTGGGGCACGAAGGGTTGAGATAACGACACATCTGACCTGAGCGGGTTAAGACAAATTTGTTATAAGTATTCATTATATTGTTTTAATAGTCGCTGGTCACAATGTTGATTTATTGGCTCTCAAAGTTGTGGGGCTGGCTTTCAGTGTTGGGTTATGTAATACCTTTCTTGCTTACTCCCTGTTGTGCTGTTTATCACTGCTCGGAACTGGGTCAAGGTTATCATTTTGCTGCGCTGTGTAACACTGTTTTATGATATGATAAWATCATTGGTCGTGAGTCTAATCTGGTATTTGTACTCAGCATTGCCATCGTCTCTGTACCTTGGGAACCATCTTTTAGAAACTATTAGCAATTACACTCTTTTCACCTCGAAGAAAGAATCTATAGGGGAGACAGAGTGGGACACTTTCTCCCACTTGTTCATCTTCCCTTTCATATCTCCAGAAATGCCTTTTTCTTCTATCCTCTTCATGAAGCCCTCCACAACAGTGCCTGAGAATTTTGAATATCCTTGGGATGTTCAAACAAGCATATTCATATTGCTATGTCTCCTGAATGTGGTTCAGGTCTTGTTTAAGGTTAAACAATTATTTAGGAATACTACCCGGAGATCAACCCYGGCAACCGACACGGTGGCTACTCAAACCCCTGCCACAAGTACCACGGCTGCTTCAACCCCCATGACAAGCACTGTGGCTACTCAAACCCCTGCAACAGGCATTGTAGCTACTCCAATCCCCGTGACAGGCACTGCGGCTACCCAAACCCCAGCAACACTCACTGCAGCTATTCCAACCCCGGTGACAGGTACTGCAGCTACCCAAACCCCAGCAACAGTCACTGTGGCTGAACCGGAGAACCAACCTGTGCCAGTATCAGTTGCCCCTATACAGAAGAAGAAATCTTGCAAGCGAAAGTCAGGTYGTTTAGAAAAGGATGATGGAAAAGCAGGGTCATCACAAGGAGTGGAGGAGGAAGAGGAAGAACTCATAAATGAGACAGAAACCACCCGATCACTATCCTTGAGTGAGTTGCGAGATATACGGAAAGATTTTAGCCGTCGTCCAGGTGAGCATATTGTTACCTGGCTGCTCYGRTGCTGGGATAATGGGKCCAGTAGCCTGGAATTGGAGGGGAAGGAAGCCAAACAGCTGGGATCCCTTTCTAGGGAAGGSGGCATTGACAAGGCRATTGGRCATGGGGCACAGGTCCTCAGCCTCTGGAGGCGACTCCTGTCAGGTGTGAAGGAAAGGTATCCTTTCAAAGAAGATGTTATATATCGCCCAGGCAAATGGACCACTATGGAGAAAGGTATCCAGTACCTGAGAGAACTAGGCATGCTGGAGGTGGTTTATAGTGACTTGGACAACCCACAAGCACCCAARGATCCAGATGAAGTTCASTGCAYGTGACCCATGTGGCGGAAGGTGGTACGGAGTGCACCAGCGTCATATGCTAATTTGTTGGCAACACTGTCCTGGAGAGATGAAGAAGCACCAATACTGGGTGACATGGTTGCCAGACTCTGGGATTACGAAGAAACTGTCTGTTCCTCCCTTGTCTCAGCTGTGGAGAAACTGTCCCGGAAGGTCCAGCAACTTGAAGAGGATATGTCCTACTCTCCACCTGTACGGGCCAGTATCTCAGCCATTAGGAGTCAGCGGTTTTCTGCTCAAGAAAGAGRATATAGAAGGTACACACCACGGGGCACCGTGTGGTTTTACCTGCGTGACCATGGAGAGGACATGAGGAACTGGGATGGAAAACCTACCTTGACCCTGGAGGCACGCGTACGTGAGTTGCAAGGAAAAACAATCACACAAGGGCATAGCAGGGTGTAATCTCTCATCTTTGCTTATCTGTGGCTACCACATGGTGGGCAGAATGGGTGAACATGTTTCCATTTGGTAAATACAATAGTACCAGAAAGTGGCATGAAAGAAGTACCAGAAGTAGAATGAAAAATCAGGGTGGAAGGAGCAGGACCTGTCTGGATTATTCTCCACAGCTTTTGCAGAATACTTGTAATTTGCTTAGCAAATGTTTGTGATGTATTTTTAACAATAACGAGAACATCTACCTTGATAATTCTAAAAGGTCCATGATTGCTAACTACTTTGCAAGGAATCTAAGAAAGAGCTTTCCTCTAGCTTACTATCTATTTTAGTAGTTAGTCAACAAGTAAGTGACAATGCAGCCTTAAAAATGCCCATATCTGATTCTGTGTTCACCGTGCTACATTTGAAGGACTCCTACTTTGAATAACTCTGACTCCAGCAGTGACATGCGAGTGAAACGGAGAACTAAGAAACCTCAGAATATAGCGAACGTGCTGTTCCCAGAACAGCCACAAGCTAAGTAACCTCTACAAAATGTCAGGGCTACTTAGAAGCTGTTAAGTTTGTAGGTAAAAACTTAGGGCTAAATGGGACTAAACCTGTATGCTCAAGCTTCAGAGCCAAATATCTCAGCGACATGTGGCCGTCTGGGGAATTTAGACCAAGCTGCCAAAGTAGCCCGTTGAAGAAGCTAGTAAAACTGTCGATGTCCCCGAGATGCTCCTGCCAACAGGCTCCGTAACCTTGAGGGGATCTTTCTCTTCCAGTGACACGGTCTCTTCAGCTAGGGAAGCCTGCAGCTGCCCATACTACAGAAAAGAAAAAAATAAAAGTCACTCACCCCAAACCTTACTTGGAGGATTTCCTGCCGGGTCCCCGCCGAGCCCAGCCCGCGGCAGCGAAGGGCCGGGAGGGATGGCGGCTCCGGCGGCGGGGTCAGGCGGTGGTTGAAGCGAGGCAATAGCCTCGCCTGGCGCCCCCGCCTGCCTTTTTCCACAGAAAGTGGCTCTTGCTCAAACGCCTTATTTAATCAGCACCGCCTGCCTGCGCCGGGGCACCTGCCGCCCTGCGCCGGCGTGGGGAGGGGCGGCAGCCCGGCCCGGCCCGGCCTGGCCCTGACGTGGGGCCACCTGACCGCCGCGGGGGGCACCCAGGTTTGCAAGCGGCAGCCGGGGGAGGGTGAAGCCTCGCCGGCAGGAGCTGCCTGTGCTTCCTAGGAGACGGCAGCGGGGGCTCCCCCCGCCTCGCTCCGCCCCCGCCGGGCCGGGCCGGCAGCCGGGCAGCAGGTAGGCAGCAGCGGGGATTCCCCTGGGCGCTGGCCCGTGCTGAGGGAACCCGCCCGGGAGGGGTGGCGGGGCTTCCCCCGCAGCGGCGCGGCCGTTTCGCGGCAGGGACAGCCGGCGAGGGTGGGGGTGACCTCCGTGGCGATGCCGGCCGGGGGAGGGGGGGGCGAGGTGCCGCGCTCGCCGCCGAAAGCCGAGGGTGGCCGAGGGGGGCGGCGGGGAACGGTCAGTGGCAGCGGTGACCTCTTTCCTCCGTCGGTCGTGTAACAGGGCGTTCGGCATCAGCCAGTTTGGGATAATCCGCAGGGAAAATCCGTAGAGATGCGCCGACAGTCGTACTTTGTTCCGACGTCCCGTTTCTGGGGCTGTGAGGAGGCTGAGCCCGAGGTGGTGTCTCTTGAGAGARCTGAGGGCTGGGGACAGTTTAGGAGTGGGAGTGAAATCTGCTTTTAAMGCTCAACATTTTCCACCGCAAGCCGTGCGTGCGACATGGCTGGGTTTCTGAGAGAAAGCGTGCGAGTACCTTTTCACTGAAGTTAAATCTTGGACCCTGGGTCTGGTGGGTGTCCTGCCAGCACACCGCCTCTCCCCRCGGATGGCCCCCTCAGCCCGCCCGGGCCGGTGACTGGGAGCGCCGTTCCTCCACTGCTGAGGAGCTACAGCCCCTTTCAAGTCAATGTTTCCAGGAATACGTAAGAATTTAAATGAAGAATATTGAAAAATGTTTTGCTGCCATACGTGGTGAGGGATGTCAGCCATTGACAGAAAAATGGCTGTCGAGATCGCTGGGCTGTAGTTACAGCACTGAGACTGAGGGGATAACCCAGCTCTTCAGCGCAAGTTAGGTATGCCTTAACACTGAAGGAATATATGTATTTGTTGTAATCATTTTTTCCTAGACCAAAAGTGAGATGCTTAAATTCTCTTGAAGAGGCATGGTGTACCTTGCAGTTAATAGAAGCGTTTAAAGTAATAGGACTATATATATTTTTATAATGGAAAATGTTCATGGGCTTGTGTAAAAGAAATGGTGTGATACTCTGACTTTCTGTCAGTTCTCTCAATTCTGAGAACAGGGCTGTTGCATGTTTTAATCTGTCCATGTTTTTGAGTAAGACATTAAAAGAAAAAGTGCCGCAAGAGTGCAAAAATTAGCGAAAGCCATGATTCTTCAAAGTTCTGATGGGACTAGGTTTTTTTTAATTGAGTAGGTCACCTTTGAAAGGACTAGAGAGCAGAGAAAAAGGTGGCTGTAGCAATTTAATGACATTTTAATGAGAATTATGTTTACTGTGTGCTATCATGGATGCTGTAATTGTAATTCAGATGTGTGTACCATTGAAGACCTCTTAGACCTCTTTCAGACACTTTTTTTTTTTTTAATTTTAAATTGATACAAATATTTCCTTCCAGGGTGAAACTTTATGGACATGGCCTCAGATACGTGGAATTTTTTCCCCTCTGGAAAATTTGGGCAAAGAACTCCAGTTGAATTCTGTCCTGAGTGGTAAAGATCCACAGGTCAACTGCAGGCTCAAGATGTGGACAAAATGGCTGGGAAAAGGCAGAAATTTAGCTGTTTATCATGGCGGAATGTGGTAGGAAAAACATTTGCACTTGACTCTTCAGTCATACGTTTGTTATTTTCATCGTGAATTAAGTGAATGTATGCACAGAGCTGAGCCTAATTTTTCTGTTGAGTATACCTTCCACAAAAATGGAAGTTTTTTCATCGTGAAAAGTCGGAGACAAGAAGGAGTCTCCTCAGAGCAGTTCATGTGTATGGTTTTACACAGGGCTATATATATTTGCAGGTCTTTCATGTTGGTAAAAGGGCAAGTTATACATTTACATAGATAGAAAGAACATTGACTTTATAGAGAAGCAGGATTCTGGAAGACTTCCCTTCAGAACATGGCAAAATACTACTGCTGCATCTACTGAATCTACTGACAGGGGCAAAAAACTGCTTGAGAGAGCATGTGTGAGCAAGAACAGTAGAGTAAGGTAACTCTAATGGAACAGAGCTTATGAAAAAACAGTGATTCAGATAAGTCATAAAGAAAACACCTAGTCGTAAGTGACTCTATTCAGTCCCATTTTCTTTTTAAATTATTTCTATTATAATATTTTCATCTTCTTTAAAATTGAAAACTAGAGATTTTAAGAGTTACTGTCTATCACAATTAGTGAAGAGAGCTTTTGTACAAACACACATAAACCCCTTCTAGTGATTTTAAAGTTTTGTGTATTTCTTTTTATGTTCAGCATTCTTGTGGGAACGCGTTCCTTCTTACAGCTAGGCAAGAAAAGACCTGCCTGGTAATTTGAGCGGAAATTTGCAATGAGGGAGGAGGGAAGAGAAGGGGAAGAAGGAAGAAAGCAGGCACTGCAAGAAGCAATGTGGATGACTCAATATATGGCATGCTTCTGAGTCAGTTTGGTGAAGTAAGATACAACAGCCAGAAGTGTCATCTTTGACTATTGTAGAAATTGGTGATCAGCTAAAGATTCTTCACAACAAGACTGCGTTCTCCTGCTCATCTTGCAGTTTGAATAACTGCATTTGACGTTTCACAGTGCTGTAAAAACTATGGTAGGCTGAATAGAAAAAAAGCAGTAAGACAGGCCAAGTTAAGGAACAACTTGTCAGAGGCATGGAACTAATAGATTCTTCTCCAAACACGTTATGGATAAGAAGCCTACCAAAGAGTCCTGAGGGCCAATAGATCATTCAGGTATAAAAAAACCCTATGGGAAGATATGAACACAACAAGGGAAAATAAAGAATTTTTTGCATTTGTGTTCATCTTGGGAGAACATGGATTTCAGTGCCAGTACCTTTTCTTATGGCTAATCTTCCACAGAGGGATCTGTCTCAAATTGAAAAGTCAGTAAAAGACAGTTATAGAACAAAATGATCTGTAACAAAGCACCACAACTGGCTGATACTCATTCTTGTGTTCTCTTGTTGTAAATATCTCATTTAAAGCAGCTTTGGGACCGGAAGATCAGAAAGTGATAAATGTCTTTTTAAACTCCCCAAGTGATCAAAAGAGAGCCAGGAAAGTAGAGAGCAGTGAGCCTGGTACCTGCAACAGGCAGCTGGGTAGAAGCTGCTTTAAAGAATGGAACCYGTGGAAATGAAGATAAATTCCATTAGGGAAGGAGTCAACAGTGACTTTTGTAAAGGGAAGTCATGGCTCTCAAATACTGGAAATGTGTTAGAATTGTACACATGTATGTGAACACATTGGATACAGGAGACGTGGTTGATACAAGCTGTCTTAATKTCCAAAAGGCATTCATCAGAGGCTGTCAATGAAGCCAAACTGCCATAATATATTTATTCTCACGTGTATAAATAAGTAGGTAAAAGATAAATGCTCAGTTTTTCAGATGGAGCAAGATCACTACTGGAGTCCCAAACAACTCTCTTCTKCTCAGCATGTATTTTTAATGATCTGGACATAGGGAAACTGTTGCAGTGGCAGAATTTGCCAACAATACAAAGCTATTCAGGCTAGAACACAGAAGTGTTAATTGCAAAGAGTGGCAGAAGGATGTCATGATAGTGAATGACTGGATAATAATAGCAGAAGGAATTTGTTATATGTAAATGTAAAGAAAATTTAAAATGAAAAYGTATGGGCAAAATCCTCACATCATGTGCTCAGTGGCTGACTGGGTTTACCTGATTTTTGACACTCTGCGATGAGRTCTTGGGATTTTACTACATAGGCTCGTGGAAATATCAGGTCAATACTCAGTAGTACTCAAAGAACAAATAGATTGTTGGAAATTATTAGGGAAAAAAAAAAAGAAAAAAATATAATTTTGTTTTATAAACCCGTAGTGCACCTGTGTTTTGAAGACTGTATGCAAGTTCTGYTCTCCCCTCAGAAGAGGGTGGCAAAGATGGTCGGAAATATGAAATCGGATTCCATCTAAGGGACAGTTAGAGAGACTAAGGCTGTAGCTTGGGAAAGCAAGAACTGGGGAGGAGTGTGCTAGAGATGTAAAAAATCCTGAGTGCTTGACAAGCTGAATAGGAAATGTTCACTCATTTTTTTTCTTCTGGTATAATAATTAGGAGCTGGCAGGTAAAGCAAGCAGGTAACAGGCTCAAAACAAGCCAAAGGCAATTCCTCTATTTCCTTTCTCCTAACTATGTAATTCCTGTATTAACTGTGTAATGCAAATGTTGACTTTAAGTTGTGGAAGTTTATATTGGAAACGACTAATTGAAGGTTTTCTTTCCATTTCTGCAGGGAAACATGACAGCAAAACCATTATTTTTGTGTAATATCACAACAGCATTTCTGTCTTTAATTATTGCAGGTAAGTCTATTGGTGGCTACAGAAGATCTTGTTCTGAAACTTATTTTTCACACAAGTAATATTAATTTTCTGTGAAAATGGCTGTAAAAGTCAAATGTATGTGCATGCCAATGAGTTCTTGCCAGGAACTTATAAAACATATAATATATGGTATTTTATGTACTGTCTTATCACAGAATCATTTAGGTTGGAAGRGAACTCTTGAGATCATCTAGCCAAACCTCCCTGACCCCCCCAGGGTCAGCTASAGCAGGTTGCCCAGTACACTTGTCCAGTTGGATTTTGAATTTCTCTGCAAATGGAGACTCCATGACCTCTCTGGGCAATTTGTTCCACTGTTTGATCAACCTCACAGTAAAAAAGTGTTTTCTTGTGTTCAGATGGAATTTTTTGTGTTTCAATTTGTGCTCATTGCCTCTTGTCCTGTCACTGGGCAATACTGGCAAAAATCTGGCTCTTTGTTCTTCGCTCCCTGCCATCAGGTATTTACACACATTGATAAGATCCACCCACRCACTCCCCAAGCCTTCTCTTGTCTAGGCTAACAGTCCCTGCTCTTTCAGCCTCCCCTCATGTGAGGGATGCTCCACTCCCTTAATCATCTTTGTGGCCCTGTGCTGGACTTTCTCCAGTAAATCTATGTCTCTCTTGTACTGGGGAGCCCAGAATTGGCTGCAGTACTCCAGATGTGGCCTCACCAGTGCTGAGTAGAGGGGAAGAGTGACCTWCCTCGACCTGCTGACAGGTCCTAATGCAGCCCAGGACACCGTTAGCCTTCTTTGCTGTGAGAGAGCATTGGTGGCTCATGGTCAGTTTGTTGTCCACGAGGTCCCCAATGTTATTCTCTGCAGACCTGCTTTGCAGCTGAATGATGTCCAGCATGTGCTGGTGCCTGAGGTCATTCCTCAGCAGATGCAGGACTTCGCATTTCCCTTTGTTGAACTTCATGAGGTTCCTGTCTGCCCACTTCTCCAGCCTGTTGAGGTCTGTCTGGATGGCAGCACGACCGTCTGGTCATTAATAAACTGATTAAATGAATTGTAGTTTTAATTTCACATAATGTGTCCTTTGGATTTTTCATATTGGAAAATACAGCTTTTTGACACTAATATCTAGATTTTTGTAAAATTGCTAGGCTAGTCAGTTGCAACTGCTTATTTCTGCCCCTTCAGCTGTCAACCAACAATCCAGTTCAGGTTTAAAACATTTCAGATGGTTCAAATGAGTTGCTGTCATAATCTTGTCATTCCACCTGGAATCTTGCAGCAGTGCCAGACTGTTAAAAGGAAAACTTAATGAATTTCCATTCCTTGAATTTCTAGCAAGCCATTTGGTTAGAAATGGTTTGTTTTGTTTTTTTTTTTCCCGTGGATGGACAAGCTGCAAAGTTCACCAATCCATTGGATATGGTTTTTGGCTAAGTAAGTAATCATATGGAAAGGTGATTATTTGGCTGCCCTCCCGCCCCCAATAGCAGAGAGTTCTATTGTCTGTCTAGTTATGTGTGTACCTTATAATTCTTTCTTGCCCCATGGAAGTAATGGAGGGCATTGGGGGAGGGGGATTTCAGAGACACTGAGGCAGGAAGTGTGTAAAAGAAGACACTATTTCAGAATATTAGCATCTAGTGGCAGAAAAGGGTTATCAGTTCCTGTGGCCACAGCATTTCATAACCATCAAACTTATTATGGGGCATTCAATACAGATATCTGAGCAATTCAATGTTTTGRTAAGTAATTTGGAAAAGATTTGTAGTGAGGTGGTGAGACCTGTGGATGATACAAAATTATCCCTTGGTGGTCAAAACTAATGCTCACTATGAAGAGGATGTTTGGATATTGAATGGTTTAGTGATAGAATGTCAATAAGTAAAACCAAATGGATGTGGAGGGACATGGAAGGGTTATACATGTATAGCAGAAACATGTATACTGTACATGTGTAATGTGAGCATTAAGTTAGTTAATAACCACTTAGGAAAAATGCTACTTTGACATCTCTGGATGCTTTCTGGAAGCATTAGCTCTGTCATCAGCGGTGGTCAGAAAAGCAGAATTTTTGGAAAGCAGTAGAGCAGAAAACAGAAGGCTTCATTGTGCTACTCTGTAATCCCATAGTGAATGTGCATCAATTGAGCTCTGCAGTTCTAGTCATTCCATCTCAGAAAGACTATTATCAAAAGAGGTAGAGAGATGAGTGACAGTGTTGTCTGGTAAGGGATGGCTTCCATATGAGAAGTCATTAAATGAATGAGGACTCTGAGGTAAAGAAGAGAGATGACTGAGGCAAGATGTGATGGACGTCTATAAAATTGTAAATACCATAGCCTAGGCAGATGAGGGAAAGTTTACTTTGCCATTTCTCAGAACAAGAAATACGTGATACCCAGAGAAATGATAAAAGCCAGTGAATGGTTTTTCATGCACAACATAAGAGGAAAGAAAGGGGCCAAAAGCAAAGTGTTATTCTACTTGTTGTGTCCTACTCTCTTTTCTTACATATTTGCCACTGGTTGTTATCGGAGACAGGGTTTTGGGCTAGATAGACACTTACATGACTCTGTGTGGCTGTTCTTATATTCTAACAAAACAAGGAATTTTATAATTATCTTATTATAAAGATAATGCTGACTCAGGTTTGTGACCATGGTATCCAGAGTTGGTGCCTTTTTTGTCATGTTGACAAAGAAAAAAATAATCTCATGGTGTTGCTCTTTTCCCATATGAATCTTCTTGGGTCAGGAGGAAAGAAAATGAGCTCATTGGTAAGTGCTTGTAATAATTCCTCTCTAAATGCTCATAAAATGAAGGGTGAGTTGAAATTTCCATAGCAAACTTAATATTTGTGCAACATCAACTTTAACTTCAGTGTCCTCTTAGGACATTTGGGTACTGAAAGCATAGTCTGTCTTGCAGACTTACCTACAGTTCAGTGAAGTTAACAAATGAAGACATTAAATGTGAATTTTGTGTGTGCATGTGTGTGTTTGTGTACACGTGCGTGAAACAGACTGGAGAAATACAAGTACTTTAGTAATTTGCATCTGAACTAAAACATACAAATGACAGTCTGCTGCAAACAAAGAGATTCTACTGAGTGTAAAGTTTGCATTCAAAAAACAGCATTTCCTTTCAGTGGCATAATCTGAATATCACTGAATAGTGCTCTCATCTGTAAAAATAAGGGGTTATAATTGAATTTTTTAGAAGATGGYTTGGGAATGGAGGTGAAAACTCCAATGGACTTTGTAAATGTAATCAAGAAATGAGTTCAGTGTTTGAGGTTTTCTTTAATGTTTATCTCTTTCCTTTAGAGAAATGTGAAGCCTATGATGTGATGTTGAGGCAAAGTCTTGTGCCTGATGGGCAGCCTCTTGCTATTAGATGTTCACTGGAAAAGGGCTGGAAAAGTGGAGACTACAACTTAACATGGTATAAAGTTGGTGACAAGACAGCTGTGCCTAGAGACAAATTTTCTAGAATTCATCAGCAGAAGAATTTAATTTGGTTTCTTCCTGCAATGTTAGAAGATTCTGGAGATTATGAATGTGTCATAAGGTGAAAGTTTAAAAAAAAATTTATGTTGTTACAGAAATGAGTTGCAAAGGGAATAACTTTTAGAAAGCAAGTAAAATTTGGGGGTAAGAGAAATACTAATGAAGAAGGGAGAGTGCATTCACAAAAACTAACTTTAGGTTGGGGAAAGTAAGTCTAGTTTTGAGTTCTTTTTCCTAGTAGACAAAAGTAAATCTATTAGAGAAACTGTAAACTTCTCATCCTCTTCTTTCTTTTCCAAAAAGAATACCATATATTTTTGAGTTGGAAAATATGCCAAATAGGTTAATTTATTTATGTTATATTAATTGCAGGAATTTGACAAGCTCCAGGAAAATGTGTACAAAAGTAACAGTTTTTGAGAGGATTGGTGGTTTATGCTTAAATGAAAAATTTGCTGTAGAGGAGGTGATATTCACATTATCATCTGCAAAGGTTGTGTGTCCACACTTGGATTCTTTCAGGAATGGGAAGAATATTCAGCCTGTTCATTGGTATAAGGTGAGAATCTCTGTTTTGTACTGTCTTATAACTGTCCATTATTTAAAATATAAATCACTGGTGTTTGTGAATTGTAAGAGAAAAACTGAAGATTTATTCTAAATGGGAGAAAAATGCTTTTAAAACAAATTGGGAAAGGATTAAGGCTTTTTATCATTTAAATGTGTATACAGGTTTTTTGATTAATGGGGTAGAAATTCAGCTTCGATGTAGGAGACATTGACCCACGTATCCACCAGGTGGCATCTTTTCACCTGCTAGCGAAATACACTGTCGTGAATTTCGTGAAACAGTTTTAGTAAGTCATTTGTGAGAGATGGCATATCCATTATGTGCTCAATATTGTTCCATTAAAAAATTCTATTTCATATTGTTCACGCTTATTTAAAGGCTCTTTCTGTTACAAGAACATAGTGCCTTCTGTAGCATTCCTGCCTCATGCCCATGCAGTCCTTACGGTACCAAGAGTATTTAAATACTTTAAAAAATTAAGTCTAATTATTAAGCGATTCTTCATTAATGAATACTTTTACAAAGCCTGACACTTGCAGTTCACTTCCTTATTTCTCTAAAATTGAAAGTTCTTTTCTATAGGAAATAAACTAGAGTCTCTTTGAATTAGAAACTCAGAGCCAAAATGAAGTATGTTTTGCTTTTTATTTCACCCCTTCCCTTTTCCTCAGCATCTGCAAGGCATCCATCCTTATGCTCTAGTCCAYTGAAAGTTCAGATTGCATTAAAGAGAGACAAACCATGGAAAGAGATAGTGATATGAATTAACAGAGTTCTCTACACATATTTAGGACTGCCAGCTGCTGGAGGGGAAAAGGTTTGCCTTCTCAAACAGTGATCTTATCATTTTCAATGTGACTGTACATGATCAAGGAAACTATACATGCGAAACAACATATATCTACAATGGAAAACAATATAAGATTTCACGAGACATCAGCCTAACTGTAGAAGGTAAGTAGATAATTTCACTGTGTTTGCGTTCATAACAACGACTGCAAATTTTTGTCCAAGTTTCTAAAGATTAAAGCTAAAAGACCAAATTTGTGGATAGACATGCTTAGGGCTACTAGTTTTCACCTAAATATGAGGGAAAGAAATGCTAACCGAGGGCTTGTATATTTTTGTCTGTTGTTGCCGCTGTGTTGAAGATTGGTTCCCCTGTTCAAAGTTGCAGTATGTCAAAGGTTTGCTGCCCAGACCAGCTGCCAAGGTCCCTAAACAGGTGCCCTGTAAGGCTTGGTAGGCACAATACTTTCTGTTGTAGCTGCACCCTTTATCCTGCCCATCTCACTTCTCTCTCTTTTACACTATCCTCTTGCTKCAAGAACAACGAACTAAACCAGCCCAAATTGTAGCAGTATCTTGACTCTATGTCCTATCTGCTTCTTTCAAACCATTGTCTCCTGTTTTTGGTTTTAAGCTCCTCAGCACAAGAACTTCTGATCTCTGATATCGTGTGTCTAGCTCAGTAGACCCTGATTTAWGTCGGGGGGCCACCAGCAGAACAAAAAAAATATAAAAGAAGGCCTAGCTTTAAAACACGAACTCCTTTGCTAGCACAGCATTATGAGATTGATATTGGATCACTGAAAAGGCTGTGCTGTATCAAGGTATGAAATGCCAGCATTGTTTTTACATTCCATCTGATGAAAGACATTTTCAGGTTTACTAATAGATTGCATTACTATTTAATGGTCTCTTTTTGTGCTTGCCTGTTTTGTCTGTGTGTATATATATGCATRCATATGTCTGCATATATGTATGCATATACATGTATATGTGTGTATGTATATATATGATATGAATATGTATCATATTCTTATAATGTCATATGTATATGATGTGGGTAAACAAAATATGAGGAACATAAGGTCAGATCAGATTAAATGATCATTCTGGTCTTAAAAGCTGTCCCTAGAACTTCTCAGTGTAATTTCAGCTCCCACTATTCGGTAGAAGGAAAATCATATCACTCCTTTGCTGTAAATGACTGAAGACAGCTCAGTTGTTTTTAAAGTATCCAGCTGAGCAAGTCAACACTAAAATGGGTGATTTGGGGTCCGAACAATAGTGCAGGCCCAGTTTTCAGAAGGGGAAGGATATATCCAGGGCAATCCTCAAAAGTGATGCTTTATGATTTCTTTTTGTTAATTTGTGCTCTTGGAGAAACTTCCTTGAACTTTGAATATTTGATAGGAAATGTTCTAAAACGTCCTACAGCTGCCTGAGACAGCTGGAAATGGTATGTGTGTTCAGTGAGGGACCCTCCAAGTTGGGATTCATTTAGCCATACTGAGACATTTTAATGTAGATGTCTAGATCTTCACCTGTTGATTACTCTCCCTTAGTAGCCTGTAGAGAGAAATAAGCTTTCCAGAGTGTCATATATCTAGTCCTAATGTAAACATCTAAAAGGGCCCACTGGTGTTGTACTTCCTTATAGACAGTGCTGTGGGAAGAATTTTAAGGCCTTTAACTAGAGTACAGAAATTGAATTTCCGCTTTATAATAGTAAAAGTCTAAAATAAATGAATTGCACTCCTAAGTATTTGGCTCCAGTTTGTATCTGTGGGGTGCTGGGTGACAAGCTATCCAGACTGTAGRGGGGAAATACTGTAGCTATTTACCCGTACCCTTCTCAGCACCTGTGCATGCAGTGTTACAGGATTTTTATGCCATGGAACAGCCAGGCCACCATGGGTGTGTAGAGATTTGTGCCACTGCATTTTGGAAGAGGTGGAGCAAAGAATAGCATAGCTTCAAGTCAGAAGTAACGACTACCTGAGATACGTTACTTTCAGTATTGAGTGATCTCTGTTATAAAATTGCTGACAACCTTGTCCATAGGAGAGGGKTTTTTTTATGTTGTACTTGGGTTATAGAGCATAGAACAGGCTACAGCTGCCCCAGGTTTTCTGAAAAGAACTTTCTTTCTTTTGGTTAGTGAGCCCACCAAAAAAGCCTCCAGAAATATCTTATCCAAGAAACAACTCCATTGAAGTGGAACTTGGTAAGTAGTCTTCTCTATAAGAAAATATGATTTTGTATCCTAGTGAAAATCTATACCTGTGGAGTGCCCTATTTTGTGATTTTTGGTTTTGTTTTTGACAAAAACTAGCTCAGTGACCAGCTCAGTTTCTCTATGTTGATCTCCTGAAGGAATGTTTGAGGGTGAATGGGAAAGAGACAAGGCGTGTTGCTTCCAATGTCCTTGGAAATCTGTATGGAAGTTTCTCAGATGCAATGAAAATTATAGGGAACCCAAGTGATTCTCTGTCACATCTGTTGCTTTCCATCACTCTGGAAGAGATTCTAAGAGCAGATCCATCTTTGAATCTGCAGGGAAAGTGATGCCCCAGAGAGAGGCATCTTCTTCCTGGATTTAGCCTTTTCCATCCTACCAGTCTCTTTTTGAACTTGCAGATCACTGAATATATAGACCCTCTGGTAGAGTAACTTTTCTGAAAGGGTGTGGGACCATCCTGTAGCTGGTCTGTGTGGGAGTCTGTGAACAGAATTGTATAGGCTTTAATTAGAGTATGGAAATTAACTTTTCACTTTGTAACACAATTTTATAGGCTCACAGGTTACAGTGGATTGCAATACAACAGGTGCTGATGGGTATGAGGTGTTTTGGACAGGCAACGGTGTGTATATTGATGTATTTTATATGAGCAGAATTTTTGCAAGTCCTTATCGGTAAGTATATTTTCAGATTAGAAAATACTGTGTTGGCAACCAAAGTGGAACTTTCTCCCTTTGACATTAAAATATTTAGCAACATTTTTCACTTGCTTAAATAGCTTTCTTTCTAAAAACTCTTCATGCTTGCCTCCTACAATTCACTTTCTGCTTTGAGGTAGAAACTTGAAACATAGTAGACACATGGACTTCTTATGTGATTGTGCTCTTTTTGGTCATTGGAAAAATCCGTCTTAATTTCCAACCTTGGGGAAAAGTGTTTGGTAGACTTACAGTCTCATAATTATAAAACAGTTTCTATTGAGCAGGCTCTGGCCTGACAGAGACCTCTTTCAGTTGGATCAAGCATGTCCAGGCACATGATCTTCAGACTGTCTCTTTCTTCTGTGTTCTCCTTTCCCTTCACATCTGCCTCTCTGAAGGGTTGCAAAAGGTCAAACTGTGCTTTACAGGAGAAATTAAGACTTCCAGATTTAAGAGCCTTGAGTTAGAGAAGTGTAACTGAGATCAGCTGAAGAGCTAATGGAAGACTTTGTTGAAGACATTTGTACTGAAGCTTAGTGGGGTGAGAGGTGAAAAGGGAGACAGATTTCCAGTGATGAGTTGGGGTTTGGGAGGAAAACAGACTTGGACTGAGTAAAGCATGAGAAGGGCAACTGGGAGATAAGGTGAGGGTGAAAAGCAGGTTAAATGGAGCTAGGAGAGAAGAAATTAGACCTGACTTGAAAAGGCAACAAAAATTGGAGCAGAAGGCAATCTGAAGGTTACTTAGATATGACAAGTTGGGAACTAAAAATTGCAGATTTTTTATCAGCGCTTATCTCATGGTGCTGCTATGAAGAAAAAATGTGATAATTTTTGTAAATTCTCGAGCACTATCTATGAGCAAGAAACTGATGAAGAAATAAGTATGATATCTTCAAAGTAAGAATATAGTTGTGAGAAATAAGTCCTCATCATAAAACAAAGGGAGAAAGAAAATGCTGAATTCTTTGAGTGCTTACCAAGAGAAAACCCTATACAAAGTGATATATTGTACTGTCATAAAGAATTGTAATGCCATAAACAATCAGGTCATAATGCAGAGGCACACGGTCACYGAATTGATATCATAAAAGCAGTGTTATTTTTTGTACTTCCTAGCACTTAAATGGTCGTTTTGCAACCATTAGTCATTTGCATTAGTGATGTTGATTCATTCATTCCCTGTTACAGTGTTCAAATTACTGTAACTTTTTGCTCAGAAAGTGATTTGTGTGGTCCTATATATGCCCTTTATGATATATTTCAAGCTTTTATTTTGCATTTTAAATGGTAATTAGAATAAGTTTTCAGAAAAGAATAGTGCTTGGCTAAGTGGACTAGTTAGTTAATTTTGCATTTGAGATCTACTGTTAACAAGGTAGTGGTATCCCTCATTTTGCTGGTGGTTAAAAAGTTTAGTTCACACATCAGTCACACATCATAGTACACATGACTAACTGAATGTGCAGCATAATGAACATTTTTGTGCCCTTGTACAATTTATGGGGGATAATCTGTGTCTCCTAGTGGTGCAGCCTGACACTTTAGCYGTTAGAAGTCTGTTCTGATCCATCGGGTGAAGCAGCAGTTTAGACTCCACTCCCTGCAGCTGGAATCACACTGTGAGTTGGTGTTGTCTGCTGCGGGTAACCACCTTTGGTGTCTTCCCTGTCCCAGGGCTGCTTACTGCAAGATGACACCCTTGTACCAGGGCTTCTTTCTGTGTCACTTCACATTGTGGACTTTCTCTTTCACCAAGCACTGGGGCTCTCCACCTACTCTTACAGGGGCTGGGAAGCCCGTAACAAGGGTTTGCTTAGGTTTGTAAGGTATATTTTTGTACTTTAGCCTATAGAAACCTTATATTCCTTTGGTGAAACACAGCTCYGGATAAGATGACGTATTGATGTTTTCCAACATCTATGCTAAATGTCAGTAAGAGGCCCTACTGTTGTTTGGGTTTCCTTCATATAATGTCATTGCTCATCTATTCTGAAGTGGTTGGCATTTGCAGATGGAAACAGCCATTGTCATGCTGCATCTGTTAGTGATGAAGCCACTCCAGAAAGGGCTGTGGTTTTATGGCTCTATTTGTCGCCTTTTGGATAGGGAGGAAACTTCTTACGATGGACGCCCTATACATTGTGTGAAGCTAATAATTTCGGAAGTGAACAGYGAAGATTATGAACAACCGTTTGTCTGTCAAGCTTCAAATGCCTTTGGGCAGGTTGCATCATATATTATATTAAAACACAGAGGTAAGAAATACTGTTATTTTTGAGGCCTGTGTTTGTCTTGACTTCCCCAGAAGGGGTTTTGATACCAAATGCTCAAATATCATGTTGATAGAAGACAGATGGATTACAGCTTGCTGCATGTATGCATGTACCTGTGCATAGGGGAGGAGTCACTGTAGTACTATATTTATMATTATTAAAATAATAGGTAGATGGATGTGAAAAATATGATACTCAAATTTGTATTACATCTGTGTAAAAGATCAGATCTGGACAAACTCAGTATTTAAAAAAAAATATCCTCTTATATTTTTGTGCAGTTCCTGATACACGAAGATGGCTGACGGGAGGGCTTGTCTCTTTGTTAATTTTAACATTTATTACTTCAATAATCTATAAGATTTTCAAGATTGACTTGGTGCTTTGGTACCGTAATTCTGTCTGTGCCTTTGCAAGTAAGGAAGGTATGTGAGTGTGACCAGGTATGTTAGTGTAACTAGCTTATTGATTTTTTCACTTGCCATTACTTCTAAGCAATAATGTGATTATTTAGTAGAATATGCGTGGAATTTCCTTGAGGAATTTTCAGATACGCATAAAGACATTTTGGGGGKTATTTTTTTCAGTCATATGGGTAAAATATATAATCATAGTTGAGGTAATAAACACTGCATAATATTGAAGGCAGTCATGGTGAGATAGGTCAAAAAGAACTCCAGGTTTTCCCCAAATCAGCATGTTGTTTTTTGCTTTTCTGTAGTTTCTTTACATGTAGATTTATGGTCACTCTGATCATGTTCAATAGGTGTCAGCAGAGCCACATCCTGTAAACTAGTTGTTTAAAGACGTGCATTAAATATTTCTATTGAAAATCAGATTCTCATTTTCTCAGAGATTAATTTTGTTGGGTGGGTTTTTTTTTTTCAACTTCTGTCTTTTACCCAACACTTTCCTTCTAAATTCAGTCAGTTATGATGGTTACATGCCAAAGAGAAAAAATGCTACTAATTCTCTCTTCTGTGATTCTTCTTATGTGTTTTTATTGCTGTGGTGTAGACAAATACATTGAACAGGTGTGAAAAAATTGGAATAAGTACATATTTTGTTTGGCAACCCTCAGAATTAGACTGTCTGAAGTTCCCCATAGCTTGAAAGTAAATGGATTACATGCATTGAGATAGTTAACATTTACTCATGGCTGTTCTAAATGTTTTCACAGAAAAGTAATTTCAACTTCTGGTTAAAAGTTCAGTTTTCCCAGAACWCTTCAATAGAGTTCTAATGAAAAAAAAAATCAAAAATCAATGAAACTATGTTTTGTAGCTTSTTGAGCTAAACTTAACTTCTTGAGTTAAATCTGATTTTGGTTTGGTTTCTTCATTCCTGTTTATTATGCAATTTTAACTCTTAAAACCACAGCTGCCTTCTGGCCTTTTCTTCTACCTGCCTTTCCCTCACAGAATTATTACAAGAAACAGTTGCCATTTTCCACCCTCTCTCATGGTTAGTCAGAAGTGGASATAACTGCTGTTGAGTTTGTTTCAGGAGAGGTGGTGAAGAAAGTCCTGCAAGAGGACACTTTCTTAATGTCTTGGCACCTCTGGGGTTAGGGGCTCCTTCCTGGAGGTCCCAGGTCCTGCATCCAGCTCACTTGCAGGAACATCCGTCCCCATGATGGGAAAAGAGGTCAGGTTCTGTGGCTGATCATCTTTCTTTTGATTTGTAGAGCATTTTAGTGCTTTGATGTTGTTCTGTCAGGTGAATCAGCCCCCCATTACTATTTTCAAACAGTCCAAAATGAAACCTTGCAGTAAAGGCATGTTRCTGGTTTTCAGTTTTTTAATATAAACATTTGTATTTGTTTCAGATGGGAAAATCTATGATGCATATGTCCTGTATGCAAAAAGCAATGGAGGCAGAAGCTTCTATCGTCTGGAAACCTTTGTTCATAGAATACTCCCTGATGTTTTAGAACACCAGTGTGGATATAATCTCTTTATTTTAGGAAGGGATGATTTACCAGGAGAAGGTATGCTTTAATCAGTAGAGTTAATAGCTTGTCTTTTGACACATTGTTCTCGGGTTAGAAGATTATATATACAATTAAATAGCACCTATTTTTGGAAAACAAAGCTATATTTGTTTATTTTTAATGAATAATTTGTCCATTTGTCCAATGGACTTTTTTTWATTCTAAATTTTTTTGGTTTCTTATGAAAAATTCTGTTCTGATGTTATGAGGCTCTGCACTTTCTTTTTAGTGATGAACAAATAAGGATTCAGCAGCATTAATAATATTGTTGAGGTTCTTTGAACGATATCTGCTCCTGGGGACTGAARAAAACAATTTTTATCAGGAATTTCATGCAATGGATCATGAATCAGGAGTGCTAGTTGGGAGATCTTAAACCTACCAGTCCTCTGAGCTAGCCACTGCTCCATATATATGCAATTTTAAAATTAAGAAATATTTTACATCAGTTGTAAATTTTCTATGCAAACTTCGATTGTTCCTTCATTACTTACAGCTGTGGTCAGTGTTGCTGATGAAACCCTTAAGCAAAGCAGAAGACTGATGATTGTTTTGGGATCAGAAACATCTAGTTGCTGCCTGCTAGAAGACACCTCTGAACAACAACTAGCTATGTATAATGCTCTCATCCGTGATGGGATTCAAGTGATTCTTTTAGAAATGGATGAAATACAGGACTACACAAGCATGCCAGAATCAATCAAATACATTAAGCAAAAACATGGAGCTATCCAATGGAAAGGGGACTTCTCAGAGAAATCTTGTTCAGCAAATACAAAATTCTGGAAAAATGTGCGCTATCAAATGCCATCCAGGAARAAGGTATCTTATTCTGAAGTGTATTTGTTGCCCCTAACTTTGAACAATTCTGCAGAAAAGGGAAGTTAAGATGCACTTATTAAAATAATGCTAAGAAGGTAATTCTGAAATACGGGGGTTTTTACACAAATTCTTTATATTACAAAGTAAATGTTTTCTTCAAGGAGTAAAAACTACTCATCCCTTCCCCAAATTACACCCTGAAAGAAAAACTCTGGGCAGCTTTATTTCTGTTCTGGGTTTTGGATGGTGACACAGTTTGTTGTGTAAGTCTCATATGAGAAGTAAACGTTGCTGATGGTGGCAGACTATTAAATAGTTCTGGTCCACAAAAATATAATATCCACTGAAGAAGCAGCTGTGAAGTCCATTTTTTTAAATTGAAACTACAATTGATAAATTGAAAATCTGTTTCTGTTGTCAGCGTTTTCCTAGTCATTCTGTTCCTCTTCTTGTTGCCTCTCCGTGATTGTCTGACTTCCTCATTACTGCAAGAATCTGCACTGTGCAAGCTTTGGGGTCCCCTCCTGAGCAACATGCCTTATCCTTGCTTCTTGAAAGGGTTGGGGAAATACATGACATAGCAGGTATATTTAAAACTCCTCACAACACTAAATGTGTTTCAGCTGAACAGCTGGTACCAAATGTGTTCAGCAAATGGAATGGAATCCATGGCTTTTTAGACATCTATTGAATAATTCTGTGATATCTGGTCTGTGGGACGTTTCTAAACTTAGCCTCTTGAAATGGTCAGGAAGCTGAAAATATTTCAGATTTCTTGCAAACTGGAAGCTTTCTAGACTGTGCTGCTACTCTGGAAACCACGTTCCCATTCTGTGTCTCAACTGTGCTAACTACAAGCACAGAAATTCACTGAAAATCTATCAAAGGACTGTGCTTGGGTGTCCTGCAGAGAGWGGAAAATGGCCAGTTCTGAAACATGACTAGGTGCTCATGGCATGTGGCTATATCAACCTGATTGGGAGTAGCTAGGTATTTCTGGACCCCAATCCATTGTTCTGTGTGCATCACCATGAGAAAATGACATGCTGCTTCCTTTTCAAGGTGGTCTGAAGTGGAAAGAGTTTTCACTCTCCAGCCTTGAAGAGCATCATCTGAATGCAAATGTGAATGCTGCTTGCTTTTTTTGTTCTTTTCTGAAGTTAAGTAGGTTCTTACATTATCTTTATTGCCAGGATAGCACCTGTCACTGAATTCCTTTCAGCTGGTTCTCAGAAGTGTATATGCTGTAGAATATACTCTTCCTTGGGCTATATTGATGGGAGAGAAAGCAAGGTCCAGGAGTGGAACATATGTTCAAAGTGAAAGATTTGCAATAGCATTTCATGGTACCTTTTTCTTTGAGAAGGTCTAGCAATACTCCTTATGAACAGTGTCTCATTCTCCTGACTGTGGGGTTCRCAGCTGTGTAATTTTCCACAGCCTCTGTTGACTAGAGACTTCTTCTGAGGTGTCGCCATGAAAACTGAGAACAGGATAGATCCATCAGATGAGGTACTATTGTTCTAGTAGATGTTGAATCAGTCTTCTTTGGAAATGCATAACGTTTAGGCTGGAACCTTTAAAAAATAAAAAAAATTTAGACTTAGACTTGCTCAGAAAAGTGTTGGAAACTACGCTTTCCTTCAAAGATTTTTTTCACTTGTGTTTAAAAACAGAACCCTCTTATTTCCATGTAGAATGAGAGAAATAATAAAGAAAAGATGTTGAAACTGTGGTAGATTTTTTTTGCAACTTCCTTATATCGTATGCATTGAAATAAGAAAAATACCAATGACTCTAGGATTTGCAGTACTACAGGTAAGTACATTGATTTGCATGGAGTTGTGCTGGTATTTTTTGTTTCTTYTGTGAATGTGCCATTATGATTTCTGGCCACTTTTTTCATAGTTCCTTTCAGAGGTTTGCTACAATATTCAAGACAAGCATTTTCCCACTAAACGAGACTCCTAAAGACTCTTAAGTGAAGTCAGATGATTGTGAGTCAGCATTTATCTACCTGATACTAAATATGGTTGTTTAAAAGAAAGTATGATTATGTTGTAGGCATTTTAGTATTCTTGTGTGAAAATGAGTGTGGGAGAAAGGTCTCCGTGGTTAATTGTTAGCTAACTACCTAAATGTAGCACAACGTGAAGTGGCTTATCCTTTTATCATGGGACTTTATTCTGAAGCAGAATTTTGTCTGTTTTCTCCCCTTGGAAACTTTTTTTTGCAAATCACATAGGAAAACACACTATTTTTTGTGGTACAATAAAATAAATCCYATAGAGACAGAGGTACTGATTGCTCTTTATTAAAAAAAAAAACCTCCACAAACGATTAGTTGGCTAGAGGTCTGCTTCTGGAAACTTGGTAGCTTCAGAAGGAAAAGGCAAATGCAATGTAATCCGTGAAAAAGTATTTGTTCACCACAATGTAGTAGATGTATTTCAGTTTATTGTCTATCTATGCTGACAAAGAAAACAGTCTGAATGGTATGTGGTGTAAGATACATTGAAAGCATTCTCTGCACCATTTTTTACTTTTCAACCATAACTATATGATATTTCTTCTGTTACCTTGTTCCTGTCAATTGGCACTCCAGATTGCCCCTTCCCTTTCTTGCCTTGTGTCCTGGTTTTGGCTGGGRTRGAATTAATTTTCTTTCTAGTAGTTGGTATAGTGCTATGTTTTGGATTTAGTATAAGAAGAATGTTGATAACACACTARTRTTTTTAGTTGTTGCTAGKTAGTCTACTTTCTCAAGGACTTTTCAGCTCACATGCTCTGTGAGGTGCACAAGAAGCTGGGAGGGAGCATAGCC
>JASVER010000085.1:3608073-3661940 GCA_030449065.1 Oceanodroma leucorhoa | reverse complement strand
GTGGTGCTTAGTTGCCGGCTGAGCTTAAACCACGACACCTTGTGACTAACTTGTCTCAGATTTTCTAATTCCACTGCGTCTTTCCATCTATACCGTGAGACTATTTTTTTCTGGGAGACTTTCCTCCTTTCATAATTTTCCTCTCATGACCTACTTTCTTACCTTTATGGCAGCTAGTGCCGAGATATGGCCTGTTTCACGTTTTAATGTACACATCTATGACTGTATTAATTCATGGATAGAGAGGCTTATGTGATGGGGAGGAGCATGTGCTCTGAGCCCAAACCCAGAACGTGACAACCTGGTGGAGTCTATACGATGGCCCCAGATAGAACAGCCCTGACTGACTTTTTCTTTTTTTCCTTTTAATTTACTTCTGTATTGCATCCTAGAAGGTAGAAGAGCACAAAGGTGATTTTACGTTTCCCCTTTATCTTGGCGCCTTGAGCGTCTGCTAGAGGGGGAAGCCCATTCTGCCTTTTGTTCAGAGGCTGTGGTAGTTTAACTACTATTCCTCCTTCCATTGCTGCAGTTAGCTTGAAGATGAAGCAGGCAGAATACAGTTAATGTTTATAAAGACTGGGCYAAGGAGAGACTTTTTTTTCCTAGAAATACTTAAGGATGTATTATATTGTAGAGATTCAGAATACATGTAAGTAAAATCAATGGCTAGCAGCTTTGCTCCGGAGTACTCCCAGGCCTCTGGTTTAGTCATAGATGCTACAACACATGAACACAGGAGCAATAAAATTTTCTCCTCTCTTCCCTACACTCACTATTCCTGTGCTGCCAATGTAGACAGCAGGAGAGTAAAGGCAAAGTACACCACTTGTCGTGTACGCTTGTTCTCTTTTAAGATGGGATAACATTAACCGGGGCTTGACRCGTTTGTTGAGACAAACTGAACATTAGTCACTAAAGTGAGCTAGCAAGTTGTACAAACCACTTGTGTCCTCAGTCCACTAAAATTCCTTCCCATGTTGAAATAGTCTGGAAAAAGGAGTGATGTCCACTGGGCATCRGGTGGCACAGTTAAAAAGTACAGCTCATGTGTGGCTTCCTCTGAGAGAGCACCTGGGTCACTRTGGCATTACAGCTGGAGCTAGAGCTCTGCTTGGCAATGATGGTGACTATCAGGAGTTGGTGTTTCACCCTGAAGAAAGCTAGAAAGCTCACCAAGTCATTAAGGTGAATTTTTTGCTCCAGGACGGTTGGGTTTGAATTGCTGCTCCGGATCAGGTGACTTAGATGTGTAAATTTTTTTTCTGGTTCATTTTTTCCCCCAGCCACTCATTTGATCTTGTCCTACATTTTTTTTTTTGAGCACAGCAGTGGCTGTAGTGGAAGGGGAATTTTGAACACTGTCTCATTAGATTTTTTTTTTTCCTTGCTAAGCAGTTTCTCTGATGGGCTTTATTTCTGTTGGCAATTATTAAAATCCATGTTCTCTCTTTCCCTTATCTCACCAGCAATATGTATCAGGGGAGTGCTTCCTTTTCCTGCATTGTCCATGGTAACACACCGCAGTGCTGCCTCATCTCTCCTCCAATCTCTAATGCTGATTTTAATCTTTTTCACTTTCTTGCTCAGTTTATTATACTGTGGATATATACAAATTCCCTGAAAGATGGGAAGGGTCACATTCGAGTCCTGAAGAAGAAGGTATTTTTTCTAATACTTATACTGTTTGTTTGTTTCCTATTTTGCAAATATGTGTAACTAAGTATTTCTCCTGTGCTGGGGAAGTGGGTGGCTTGGACAAGCAATTGGATTTGGAAAGAAATTCAAGCTACCTACTCTTATCCTACCTTGCACACTCAGACTGTATCAACTAGGTCTGTACGTCCTGGGTAAGGTGTGCCACAACCACATCATTTCAAAAGGAGCATCGGAGAAGTGGCAGGACAAATGCATCTTTGTAGGAGTAAAGAAGTTACAGACAGGTAAAGGAGGTTATAAATTCTCCCACTTCTGAAATGGTGAATAAGCAGGATATTKGGGATTTACAAGAAATAAGATTCATCTGTCCCTTTAAAACAGAAAAAAAATTGGCAGTTAACTCCCCTACATATTGCCTACAGGAACAAATAGTGAAAAAGCTAAAGAGCTGTCTTGACAGGGTCACGCACAGTGGGGAAGAACTTGTGTGCCATATGTCCCCCTACCATCTGTGTACGCTCTCTTCTGGGTCGTGACATCTGGTTCTGCTTGATATCTGGCTCCAATTCTTGGATTTTTACAGTAAACGGGACTTGATTCTCTTCAGAGACTGAAGAGAATAGAACACATGTCGACTTCTGCAAGAAAAGCCRAATTTTTCATAAAAATATGTCTCCTCAGCCTAGATCTGAATGGCTTGATACATGTATGTATTTAAATGAGCCAAGGATGTGCCAGCACTGTCTGCTGTCACTTTTTAAAAACCGCTAACTTTGGCGTGTTTGACATTTGGAGGGTTGGACTATATAGTTAGTTGGAGGGTTGGACTATAATTTAGGAGATGAACTAGCTTACTACTGAGGAAAGGGTCACGTCCAAGAGAGCAAACAACTGAGGATGGGAAAAGATCAGGGCTGCCAGGGTGAGGGCTGGTGAGGGAGTAATAACATCTGCCATGGGAAGKGGCTGTGGGGATCCCGAAACCCCGGCGTTGCGCTGTGCAATGCCTCCACCTCGCGATGTATGAGAGCYGGGCGGGACTGAAGCTCTCCCCTTTTAAAAAAAGCTCCTCCGTTTACATAAGATCATAACGAAGTTCTGTTGCTAATAATGTCAAGCCACAACACCAAAAAAAGAACCGCCAAGAGGGAGTCAAAAAAAGAAAATATTCTGACGACTGCTGTTCTGAATTATGCTGTAATTATGATTTTTAGTGCTTTCCTCATCCTTTGTAGCAACTAGCAGGGAATTTAGTGGAAAATGAGATTTTTGGCCTTTGAGTCTGTACATCTGTTAATTCAGTGCCTCAGAATTAATTGGGAAATGGGGAGGAGTTGTCCTCTGCAGAGCTGTGTTTCTTTATCAGCCTCCAGCATATGTCAATTAGATCTGACTGCTTTATGTTGAGCAACGCTTCCCACTGATTATTCCAAGAAAAGGACTATGAATGGAGACCACTTCTTCTGGGATCTGCATTCCAGCAGATCAGCCATRCGTGTTGGCTGGAGGACCATTACCAACCGTGTGCTCCCCAGGCAATTGAGAGTCCCACAGCTCACTTGAGAGTGAACTATGGAGAATTTGTACCTAATTTAACTGTCTAGCCCACTGAGCTGGGAACAAATGGATCCAATGGTCAAATGGTGAGAAAATCTTGGAGTCTGGGATGCTGAAGTGTTTGTAGGACCCTGGTCTGCAGATGGACGGTAGGCAAGATTCAGTGTTCCTGGAGTCGTTGAAGAAGAATTGCCTCAGGGCTGCCATCAGAGAGGAGCCGTTGGGTGCATCATGAAGACCATCTGAAACTGAACATCACAACGTTCCTGGGAGCAGGTAGCACTGGCCAGTTCTCCCTGGCTCTGAAGATTTGGAACTCTTAATTTCACAGGCAGTGTTTCTGCCACCTGAAAGAATCAGGCCCCAATCCTGGCCTTGGAGGATGTGCCCAGGTCTCAAGGGACATAGCAAACCCTCTTTTCACTGCTGGTATATAGCCTTTTTTTTTTCTTCCTCTTTTTTTTTTTTTTTTTTTTTAACCTACAGCCGTATGATTTGTAAGTTGAAGAGAGTTTGCAAAATGGAAGTGACTGGGTGAATTTCAAAGCCTATCTAGAACCTTTGCTGAAATCTCTGTGGAGCAAAATTTTTTACTTGGATTAATGCCTGTCTTAATAATGTTAATGATAATAATAACAATAGAATTAAAAATGCAGCCAAATGAAAAGATCCTGCCATGGCTCAGCAAAATGTAGATTCTGAGTTCTAGAACTAATGGTGAAGAAAGTGATTAAAGCAATTAGCACAGGATGGCTGGGGCAGAGTGGTTCGTAATGCTATCATCAGTTCAAGGAACTCTTGCTAGTAGCTGGATTTTGTAGCGAGCACTCAGATGGCAATTCTTAGTGTTATAGTGGTATATGCATTAGGATACGTGAAGGTTATCTAATGACTGAAGGGTCTAAGAGCAGCCCCAGGCGTGCTTCGCGTGGTCCTCAAACATACAGTGCTGCCAAAGCTGAAAGGGAGCTATGAGCAGGCACTGRTACCCTGGGGGAGGCTGGGGGTTATGGGAGAGAGGGGCTCAGTGGGTTTCRTAGGGCTTCAGGCATCTGGGAGTCAGGCCATGCACGTGTTGCTYTTCTTCAGTCTCTCTCTCTTTCTCTCCCGTGAAACCCACCAAAAGAGGCTGCCTCTTGCTCACCCCATACTTAGTGGCACACAGCTGCTTCTCACAAAAAACAACCACCTTACTCATACGGCTGCGCTTGTRAGTTACAACACATCCTAGCTGGAACTGGTCTAGAGCCCTTGAGAAAGCAGTGACTACATACATTTCTCTCAAGGATGTGAATAATACAGGGTAGTGGCTATTTCCATTTACAGAGTAGGGTCCTGGTGGATAATATGAGAYGGTCTTTCTCAGGAAATAAAAAGAGAGGTCTTGGCCATATCGCAATGGGGGGGTAAATCAAAGTGCATATTTTGCAATAGAAAACRTGCCATTTTTAAAAATAACTGTATGATGAGTTCTTTGGCAGCTATATACCATCTCAATTGAGTAAGAGGCTAACTGGGAAAAAAATCTTTGTAATGCTTTAAAAGCGTTTAGCCAATTTGRCCTAGACCTGGCAGCATTATACAGTCTTTGTGGCCTGGCCTGGGGGAGAAGAAGGGAGGAGGTGAGGAGGACTAAAGCCAGCAGCACCCTACATAATTACTGATTATGTAGATCATGTGCAGCATTTTGAGCTACTTGTGGGACACGTGAAGCAGCAAAGTGCTGTTTCATCTTTGTATGTACCTCTCTCTAACCACAAATATACTTACTATGGGTGTATTTCACGGCTCTTGGCTTTTCTCTTTGAAGATAAGTCCAATCAGCCTGATGACCTTTTGATTTCCTGAGCGAGGCCACCTCCTGGATCACCACGTTCCTCTCACAAGACCTGGTGTTGTGGAACTTCCCTTGCCTTCGATGCAGAGCAGATTTTCAGTTCCCCTAAAAGCCCCTGGTTTGTTAGCAAAGTCTGTTCAAGCAGCGAGTACAGAGCACTTTTGAGGGGGAGGGGAGCAGAGACTTCACAGGCTGTGTAGGGATTCAGCGGTAGAAGCAGTCATTTTTGACCTACACTGAAAACCTACACCTGTATTTCATAACGGAGTGCAGGATGTACCCACCGGCAGGTGACCCTAAATGCCTTGGAGAGGAAAATGGGGCTTTTGACATGCGATGAAGTTTGGTTACAGATGCTGCAAGTCTGCGTGTTCCTCCGGCTAGGGACTTGTAAGGGCCGGAGGGAGATGTACCGGCTGCAATAGCTTCAGCTGACCAATTCCTCAGGCCAAGAGCTGTCTCACAGCCAAAGGACACAGTTTACTTTACGAGAGCTGCTGGGAAAAAAGAGAAACAACAAATGCTGGAGAATAGCACAGGACATGCTCTGCAGAGTCAGGCCAGCAGCTGGCCGAGCCAAGCGTTTTGTCTTCAACAGCGGCAAAAGGAGCTGCTGAAAATCTGAACGATACCTCAACAGCAGCCCAGGCAGCTGCCCCAGGCCAGGGCAAACAGGTAGGTTGCTGCTACCTTCTCCCTTCTCTGCCCAGCCTCAGTGTGCTCCAGCTTTGGGTGACATCTCTGAGGGCTCAGGTGGGTGTCCAAGCTGAAGCTACCCTTGCTCTGGTGCTGCATGGACAGCCTCCCAAGGGTGCCGGCTCCAGCTGCACCTCTCGATGCTGTCAGCTCAAGCCAGCTTGGCTCCCGTGCCATGGCCATGTCACTTCTGTGCTGTGACCATCCTGTAGGCTGCTCATGCAGTGTCTCAAGTCTAATTCTGGGCCTGTCATCCTTATGCTCCCTCATGCACTCCCTCAAGGCCAAGGAATGGAGCCAACAGCAGGCAGGGCCTTGAAAAGAGCCCCTCCTGTAGACCAGAGATGCATCCACATTAAGTCTCTCTCCTCTTGTTTGATTTGGCCTCATCAAGCTGCAGCCCTGGTTGTACAGACACCTTGTGCTGGCAGGCTAATGGGTTTTGTCCCTACTAGCTGTTAGCTAAGACTACCCGGGGTGTTTTATTCTTGCAAGTTTCAGAACGCAGTGGTGGTTGAACAAAAGCGAGTGACACTGTCATATAAGTGCTCCTGGAGATCTTGGGGTGCTCAGAGCTCTCAGTGTGCTTTGGTCTCCCGTCTGCCTGTTTGCCTACAAAAGTCAGCAGGGAGCTGTGCCCATTTGCAGCTGCTGGGCCATGGCTAATTCAAACTATATGGATTTTATCTCCAGCACTCAAGATGTGAAATCTGAGCTCCACTGAAACCCTGGGATCAGGATAAMATTCTGGTGTCTGAACCCTGAAGTTTCTTTAGTATTTTGCTTCCTTTTCTCCTCTGTAGCAACAAACAAAAACCCATGTGAAACCTGCTGGGTTTTATGTAGCTTGTTTGGGCTGTGTTGCTCCAGTATTTCATGGCATTTTGCCACTGCCTGTAGCACTAGGTGTCAAATGAAGTTATGTATTTACAGTGAGATGCTTTTATTGTGCTTACTCAGCAAATATTTAGACTTGGGCAGGCTGTTGACTTTCTCTCTGAGAGCGAAAAAGAGGTTTTTGTGCTTCCTGCAGTCTGTTGCTATTGATGGGGAAGTAAGTCCCCAGGGTGAAGTATCAGAACCTAAACACTGTTCTGTAAACCTTGAAAACCACACAGAGCAGAGCTTATTTCCGTTCAGATATAATAATGCTGAGTTGGTCTGTTGTTCTTGCATAACACAATTAACTACCTCCTCCCCCAGAAAAACAATAGAGCTGTCTTTCCTTATTAAGGTGACTTTGGAGCCTGGGGGGTATTAAACCAGTCAACTTTTCTCTTGAAGAAAACAGCGTTCTTCATTGGTTCTTGGTTAGCAAACACTCATGCAACATAAAACTACCAGAGAAATGTCTGCAGGCATCATCCTGGTGTGGCCATCTGGTGCAGCTGGATATCAGGAGAGTTATGACACTTTTTTGCTATTCTTCTGTCATGGTCTGTCAGGTGCTTATTCCCTGTCCTCACTAGTTTGGACTGTCCTGCTCCTTCTGTCTGCCCACACCCGCTCCAAGGCTGCCCTTTCTATTGTGCCAGCACAGCTGCCTGTCTGCGAAAYCTGTCCAAGAACCAAACCAGCTGAAAAATAACTGCTTTTGTTGTTCCTCTCAGCCAGTTATTTCTTAGGCAGATCTGTTTTCTGAACTGTCTGCCATCTAGGAACACAAAATATTTTTTTCTGGCACAGGAGAGGCAGGCAAGGCAAGCATGGATGATTAGGATGGTGTGAGAAGCACTGGTCCCAGATCACAGCCTTGGTAGGGTTAAGCAGCTGTTTGATGGTCTGTGTTCTTGTGGCTATACCATTTCCAGCACTCAAATATGGTCCTTTGGAGCCCCCTCTGAGGATTGCGGTACCATGCCAGGAACACATTGAGATAATGTCTCTCTTATCTGCCCACATGCTTGGGTTTTAAGGATTTTTTTCTATGCCTTGCATCTGATGGACTTTCAGTTGCCCTGGTCAAGTGGTTGAGCGAAAAAGGTCGTGGTCTGAGACATCAGCTTCTGATGAGGGGTATTTTCTGCAACCAACACAACTTTTCTCATGTTTTTACCCATTCCTTTATCAACCTTCAGCACAATCTCAGTGCTGGCCATCCAGCACATTAAAGAGAAAAAGATGATGGATCTTCAGGAAAGATATAGCAACCCTGTGTAACTCCTTGCCAGAGGATACTGCAGAAGTAGGAAGTCCACATGGGTTCCTGGGGAAGTCTCTTCTTTGGAAGAGGCATCCAATAGGGGGTGAATAAACAGACAAAACAGGCTCAGGAAATTCCTGGTGCTGAGAGCAATTGGAGGCTAGGAGAGTACTGAGGTGGAGCTATGGTGTATGTTGGCTGTGATCTTACTCTTTATTTTTCTTAAGTGCTACAGAAAAAGTTCTGAGCTAGATGTTCTAAACCAGCACAGCTGTTGTCATGTTTCTATGACTTGAACTATAAAAGCATTACAAAGATGGAGCTATTCCATCAAAGTTTGCTACCACCACTGTCGACACACATTCTTTCACGTCTTTTTTTCATGTCATTTATTGATGGTTTAATTCCATAAATGGCAAGTCTTGGAAGGAATCATCTTGTCTGAATCGTAGACTCTTCAAAATTCATCATTGTCTATCTCTTCTGTCTATCACTGCCTGTTCCTTCATGTCAATAAAGTTCACCATTATTGTCTATGCCATTGCCTCAACAGGCTCCACAGCTCCTTTTTATTCTTGTGAAAATTTGTCATTTTTCTGTGATTTCAGTAACCCCAACTTGAACCAAACAGTTTATTCAAGATCTGAGATTTCCAGTGTTTGTCGCAATAAGTTTATTCCTTGTCTTCTCAAGCTTTAATGGATCATCTGAATGGACCCTGTTGGTGAAAACCACCTGGAAACATTTTGCTAGAGCAGGTTCTGCTTCTTTTGTCATCAATATTCTTTTGCCTTAGTCTTTGGAACATAATTATTTTGTCTTGATGCAGAAAATGCTTTTATTGCTTCCTATTGGATATTACATTTTAACTGAAACTTCTGGGTGCTTCTTCCTTCCTATCAATTTACCCAGAATTTCAKTCATAAGAAGTTAGCTCCTTCTTTCCACACATTGTTTGACTCAAATGACCAAAACAGAAAAAAAAATAGGAGGTAGTACTAATGGAGCACAAATGAGCACATTGACCTACAGTGAGTTCAGTGACTCTGGCATATATAAAGAACAAGAAAAAAAAAAAGTACGTGTAACCTCACAGACTTTTCTGTTGGCATGTTGCTGGGAGATGCATGGACTAGACATAAATGCAGTTGTAACAGTGTATTTGGAATGGAACTTCTCCTAGAGTCAGTATGAGCCTCTGAATAGTTACAACAAATGCCATTTACAACCTCCTTAAATTCCACCTTTTTAACTACGATGAAAGGTGGAATTGTGCATAATAATGATGTGCAGATGTTATTTAATGGTAGGATTTTAATTCTAGGCTTCCTGCTCTCTAGCTCAAAACAGCATAAAAAAAAGACAACAACAAAAAAAAAAAAAGAAAAAAAGAAAAATAATAAAAAAATAATAAAAATTACTCATTTCCACTTTAGTTCGAGCATAGGAAATATTTATTGGCAAATGGAATTTCCAATAGGGAGTTAGAGGTGAAGTTGATGGAAAATATGGTTACAGGTGGGAAGCTGATTGACTGAAAGGAAACATAACTGAAAGGTATGCCCACTGAAGTGTACAATCTCAGGGGTCTATTTGCACATAATCTCATTCCTCCTCATGCTGGTGAGAAGATGTTATAAGTAACATTTGTTACAATACTTAGTCATGCATTTGGAAGTTTCTTCTTCTGAAATCTGCAGACCAGACATATGTGCCTCCTTTCCTYATGTTGTTTCTTGAAATGTAGTTGAGGAGTGTTCTGTTATGCTGGGTTGGTATGCTAATCTTCTGTTGTGATGACTATGCTGGAGAAAATGCCACACTTGTTTATTTTCTATTTCTTTTGCTAAGTGTATGTAGTGTCCACTTAGATTTAAAGCATTTACAAAGAATTAATTTTTCTTTCATTTAGATTTTCTCATCGGACACATTCTTGTAGTGTAATTCAGTATTTTCTGAAACTTCATAATAAACTTCTCCAGAAAGACAACACAAACTGAAAAGAGTATTTTTAATAAGAATATTAACTCAAGGGCTTCTTTAGTATCTCCCAGCTATTTTTCAAAGAGTGTATAATGTAACAACAATTGCTTTACAGATATGTTTCCTTCATTGTCTTATCAGCTACAGAGTTGCTGTTCTACTTATAACTATTTTTAARCTGTGTCTTTCCATCCTTTAGCATATGACTTCATAGAAAAAGAGTGCTTTTGCTAGTGATGTGCAGAGAGATTAAACCGATTTTCTGGTTTTATTTTGTATGATAGACTGCCATTTCTGCTGAGCTCTTAAAATTCAAACTTTGTGGCTACCCAAAGGTCAGATCTGACACCTGAGGTTTTGCTGGGACAGAAAGCCAATGTGACAGAAACTTTATGCTGACTTTACAGTATCAATAAGCTTTGTGATAGCAGCAGGAGGAAAGTCTGTGGAAAGAGCTCTCCACACAAGCACGCTCATTCAGAGAACTTCTGGTTGTCTGAGCAAATTAGGATAAATTAATTTACAGGAACCTAGTATTGCTTCTGTGATATCTTGCAGAGCTAGAAATGTGAGTGCCTATGGGCAATGTCTTTGTCTGAATTTAGACACCCTCCCCCTCCAAAAGGGAAAGGGATGTTCTAATATGCCTATCTGGTTAGTGGCAGAAGGTGAGGACCTCTAACACCTTCAGAGGGAGCTCTACTCCCTAAATCGGCTACTCTCAACCCTTGCTGTTGACTGTGGAGAGAACTAATAGGAAATGCCTACTTCCACCCCCAGTCATGATGTAAGCTGGCTATCTGTCTTCTGAGAATAGGTGCTAACGGAGCAGAAACAGCTCTGATGATACACAAACTCTGAATGCATGGTGCGCCCCCGCTCAATTCTTCATTCTCATACTCGCCTTGTGGTTAGAGCAGTCATCAGGAAACTGGTGACCTCTCTCGCCCTGAAGGAGAATGTGCTCCTTCAACTCCTCCTAGGACACTTTTTGCTTCTTCTGAGCTACCTGGGCCGATTTGTACCTGGTAGTGCAGTTTTGCTTGTTGAAAACAAATGTGAGGGAGTCCAACCTACTTAAGAGGAGTCAGAGCCTCAGAACACAAATTTCTTTTACTGATGTCCACATCCCATGTGGCTAGAGTCAAATTCACTCTTGGCTGTTCTCTGTCTTCCCCATGATTTATAATCTCCAACACGTAGCACCCCAGTTTCAGTTGGCAGGGTGGAGGGTTCTTCCCGTGACATAGAAGCCTCTAGAGACCTTAGAAGTTGTGTCTTTTGGTTTCTGGATAAGTGTTCTGACTGAAAGCCTTTTCTGGGCATTGTGGATTGCTATCAGTCTGAGCTGTAAATGATTTTATGTTGGAGAGAAATCCTTTCCAGAGGATGGGGTTCTGAGTGTGTAGAGTGCCTATTTTAAGCATAGACGAGTCCTTGAATGACTTCAGGCAGTGCTGGACATCCGATGTATGGGATTTTTGCCTGAGGTGTGGATCAGTTCTATTTTCTAAATCTCAAATCAGACAACATTTAGCTAGAAATACATGACAGCTGGAGCTTGGATGATAGACAATTTGTGGCCATGTCTATGAATGGCCTTTGGGAACAGCAAACTGACTCTATCCTTTATAATACACCAAAATAACCTTTTTCCTGGGTAATAGAAGTGAATACCAGGAAAGAAGTCTCCTGCTAGTCTGCAACTTCTTTAAAGTAAGAAAATAGCAAATCTTATTACTGTCTGGATGTGCAGTGTCTGACCCAATCATCTCCATGTCACCCACCTGTCCTATCACATCTGCAGCAGCGTGGGCACGTCTGCACTGGGGCTGCCAAGGCAATATGGAGTTGGCCAGGGAGCATCCGTGGCTCGGTGGCCTAGCCTATGATTAGTGTGATACATAGTGTGGGCACATGTAATGTCACCTGAGGATGTCAGACAATTTGTTTAAGACACAAGAGCCTCAAGATCATTACTGAGCTAATCAGGAATCTGGACACAGGCTGTAGCACTCGTCACGTGCAATTATCCGAACGAACCATGCAGGGTGGCTGACACTTGCTTGGGAGTCCAGTACATGGGGCATGCTGACTCCGTGGAATCAAGTGTACGTGAGGGCTTACATGCCATGATTTGTCAGTCTTTGCAGGACAGATATTCACTGAACTCTTGTGCATTTTTAATAATTTTTATTACTTACTTGTACTTYTGCATTAGGGATGTTTATGATATGACAGATACCAACATGTCGCCATCAGGTAATAAAATCAAGCATCCTTGAATTTTCCTTCTTGTTGGAATTGCTCTTTTGTAAAGATAAAAGAGATGGAATAAGGTTTATCTTCGACATCAAGGGGTTATTTCCCCAGAAATGGAGAGGCCCAGAAATGCCCAAAGCAGCTGGTTTTGTATGCATGTTTTTTCCCAAATTCCCCACTTTAATGCAAATGGAGACTGCAGTTGACGTGGTGGCCCAGTCAAGCAGTGTACTGTGTCTACAGTCTAGACCTTACCTCTGTGGAACAATGTTTACTTCCTATTTCAATGGCAATTTGAACACAAGATAGGTTTCATTTCCTATTGCAGTCACATAACCCTGAGTGACCAGTTAAAAAAAAAAAAAAYGTGGAGTGATGGTCAGTGAGGCAATACCTATAATGGAAGAGCACGGCTCCAGAACTGTAGCTCATGTGCTGCTGAGCAGGATGCCCATGGGCCCTAATATCTATCACAGGTAAGTGAACTCAGTGAGGTTTCAATAGAGGTCAGTGCTGTGGTACTTAAGTGGCTAGTAAGAAACACCAAAGAAGAGACTGTGCGAGAAAGTCTGTTTCCCAGAAGGGCTTTGACACTTCAGTGAAACTGGGATTTGGAACAGGAAACAACCTCTTGGCATAAAATAATAGGTTTCTTTGCTTAGAAATGCAAAAACTTGCCACCTTACATATATTCTCAGTGCTCAAAATCCATCAGTATCATTGTCTCCTCTCTGGAGGAACATTTTTCCATATATCTCTGTTTCCCTATATTTCTGAGCCACAAAGAATGGAAATTTGTTATTGTGAGCTTCTTTTTTTTCAGCAGGTTTTCTGCTCTAAAACAAGAACAAAGGGGAGAAAAGGAACAAGCCTTTTCAAAAAGTACAACTTGAGATCTTATGGGAACAGATCTCCAAGCTCTGCAGGAATTCCTGGTTTCAGGGAAAGAGAATTGCTCTTTTGTCTCTTAGCAGAATTATTAATCACAGTATTTGTAAGATGAAATGAAGTAACTGACAGAAAAAAAAAAAGAGGGCAATTTAAACTCAAATGAGAGTTACCTCCACTTTTGCGTTTCTTCTGTTTCTCTATTAATGTAAGAAAGTAAGAACTATCATACCAGCTCGCACAACCTCCCCCACACCCAGGTCTTTATCTTGTTGCTAATCAAAAGCACAAGCCATCAAAAACAGGCAAAGGAGAGGATGATGAAACCTGCCAGTGTCAATCATGTGGGATGGACATCCTCAGCTTAAAGTAGCTTCTCCAACAGCATCTTAAATGGTAATCAATGTATCTCTCCTTCCTATGCTCGAGTCACGCCTTTTGAACACATTTGTATGTCTACTTTTGACAACTTCATGCGGCAATTAGTTTCCATTTTTATGTGAAAGCGTACTGTTCTCTGCTTTAAGCATGTGCCTGATAATTTCCCCATTTCTTTTACTGTGAGAGGTACTGAAAAATCATTCCCTGTGTAATTTCTCCCAGTACTAAAAGTCCTTCCACTGGAGAGTGCCAGCCAATTTGGTTTATCCTTGTAGCAAAGGCCCTCTATACCTCTGATATCTTTACTGCTCTTTTTAGTAACTGTTTTGTTGCTATTATATGCTTTTTGTCACTGGCAACCAGAATTACATCCAGTGCTCAAGATAAGGATATGCTGCATCATTATAACAACATTTCCTGTTTTGTTCTCTGTTCTTTTGCTAATAGCCTCTCACAATTTGTTTGCCCTCTCAGCAGCTGCTGAACAACAGGCTGTTTTCAGAGAAAATCCAAAATGACACCAAGATGTCCTTCCCAGGTAATGAAAGCTGATCACTTTCTTTATGTTGGTAAGATTATTTCTCCGAGAATAGTGCCTTGTGTAGATCAGTGTCTAGCAATACCAAGCCAAACAAAGCTAGAGGACACCTGATCTCATGGGATTTCTCATGAAAATTTTTCTGCTGTCCAAAAGCAATCATTCTGCTACAGAACTGACTGACAGAGTGGCCTTTGCATTTCAATCAGTTTCACAGGAACTATGAAACTTCCAACATTTGGGTCCTGTCCTAGAGCCTCAGCCCTGGACTGGTGTGTCTGGGAGCCAGGGGTAGTTAGTATGGCTGTCAGGCTCCGGCGTGTGATGAGGCTGTGATGTGGTGAGGAGAGGAGAGGGAGATACGTACCTGCTCATGTCATACAATGCAGAGCAYGCCCTTCACTGCTAATGTGGGAGGTCTTGAGCAAATTTGCTTCTGTAGGTTATTAACTGTAGAGCAAAAAGTCTAGGAACAGTTTGGCCTCTSGTCATGGACTCTGCGAGCAATCAGGCAGGACTGCTTGAAACCTGTAGCTCTTGAAGGCACTGAGGTCCTCAAAAGCTGCTAGGAGACCATGCAAGCTCTGCTGCTGGCTGTGGAAATGAGGTGGAGCAGGGATGTTTCTAATCAAACACTTCTGGATAAAAAAACAGACACAAACTGATCTCCATTTCTGKCTGAATCTATGTTGAGGACTCTTATTTCTAGTGTCGGCATTGATTAGCTGGGGGTTAATCTCCTCAGAGGCTCTGGGGGAGCTTGTGCTCCAGTGCCTCCAAGAGCTGCCGCCCAGAGTCATCGATGGACCAAAAGTCCAAAGAATAAATGGCTTTGAAAAATGTTTGCCTAATGTGAAGGGACTCCACCATTCAGCACTGAATTCCTGTGCAGTAGTGCGTTGCCCATATTATACTGCCTACATCCTACAGGGAAAGCAGATGAGGTATGGCTTCTCCTGTACCTTCCCAGCAACTGCTGCTTTTTATAGGCACCTGTCAGGCCAAATCATTGTACACAAAGAACTCTCAAATCTGTGAAGCAGCCCTTGTGAAGACCTGCCTGGGATTGCTACAGGCCATAGTTATATACAGGTTATTTTCCATGTAGAATCCTAAGGAAATGAGGAGTCTGACCTGGGGCTGAATAGAAAGGTGAGCAATCGATACACCAAGACTGTGTTATGCAAGAGGAGTAGGCATGGTGACCATGGATGAGAGCAAATAGCTCATTTTTAGATTTATGGGAAAAGAAGCTTGGTTCCTGGAACAGCTCATCTCCCAAGAAGACTTGCAGGAAATCATGTGGAGAGCTGCAAGAAGGTTTTCCATAAACAGAGGAGTTTTGGTTAGTGAAGGGAGAGAAATAAGGTTGTGTTGAGTTTATATTTTCATGSTGAAAGAAACAAGCCTGAGACCTGAGGTAATAAGTGCTAAAAGGAACTCTGCATGCCATCTGGTGTCTTTACAGCTTACAGAGGTAGGCAACTGCCTACATTCCCAAAATTTCTTGCAGCTGGCCAAACTGGGTACATACAGTTCTACAATAAACAGCCCAATTGCTGACATACTCTGTCCTAGTTTCTATGTAAGCAGCTGTTGGGAGCCAGGGCCAGAGAAGGTTTTCATGCTCATAGTCCTCCCTGCTTTGACAGGTGCTCTAAGGTCTAAGGATTAGGTGGTCTAAGGATTTCTGAACTCTAGCAGGGAACTCCTTGGGGTCYGGACATCTGGATGCTTCAACTATAGAGAAACTAACAAAAATGTTGATTTTTTTWATTCTAGAAAAAAGAAGTTGGGTGACATTTCCTTTTCACAGGAGAAGTTCAGAAGTTCTAGTTTTTGTGAGAAGCCTTGTTTTTCTTTCCAAAATATTTTAAGCTTTCAGGGAACGCAAGCTCCAAGTTGCAGCCAGATCTGAGTAMATACAATGAGATAATTATCACAGCAAATCTTCTAAAAGCCCATTCCATAACCCACAGACAAAATAAGACATTTTCTTAAATAGTGATATTATCAAAAATATAAATAATTTTTACAACTAAAGGTCTTGTCCTGCATGCTGTCAGTATGTCATGACCCTCTTTTATCAGTAAGACATTAACTTCCAGTAATTAATATACATTAAGGAACAAACAAGACTATTTAGTAAGAAGTCATCATAAAAAATATTCTTTGTCAGCAAATTATCTTCAATGACTTTCTGGAGAATCCCAATTCATTTTAGTTGTGTAAATTAATAAGAACTGTGTCTTTTGCATCTGAGTTATGATTTCCAGAATTCCATGTGTTTGTAGAAGTTTCTTCCTAAGAAATCATGTAGAAAAAACTCCTTATTCTCAGGGAAGAGGTCAGATATGAACAACAACAATGTGCTGAATAATCTTCTGTTTCCACAGTAATGGGAAATAGAGTGGGTGCTGCACAGGAGGAGGTTAGCTTCCCGTGCACTCCAAGAGGAGGGTTGGCTGTAAGGATCTGGGACTTCTGGTCTGACTTCTGGTCATTGCACCAAGCAATGAGCTCTTGGATCTAATGGCCTTTGACTTAAATTTTGAAGTTATTTGAACACAGGAGGACTGCTTTATTTAGCTTATCTTTTGTGGATAAACTTTGGATAGGTTTCTTGCCCAAAGATACTTGCCTGCTCAGACTCACTTTCATCTCTGTACTGTAAGGCACTCTGGCATCCAAGGACAGGGCCACCTGTGGGAATGGATGATGCTGGGGACTCAGCAGAGTATTTTCATTTCCATAAGAGCAACAGATGTACTGCACCGATCCTCTCTCTGGTGGGCTTTGTGGTCTCCCCGCGGGGATCCCGCTGGCGGCCTGGTGACATTCAGAACAGCTGCTGTTATTTTCATTCTGGCTGGCTGTATCCAGCCCCTGTGGGATGGCGGCGCAGCTGCTTTCCTTTTGGAGCAAGGCATGGAGCAGAGRAATTGAGAACTTCTTTAGAAAGGGAATCTGTTTTTAAGATACAAAGGCTTTGGTGATGATGTTAAGATTTTTGTTTGAATATCGTCCTTGCCCTGACAAGCATAACTATCATTGTTAAGATCTTTCATAAACTGCTGGTAATCAAATAACTTGCCAAGTAACATATCAATGTGCAACCCAAAGGTAAATACACACCAGCCACACTAAAAAGGGCAGATACAATTTTTGTTACTTCAGCCAATTGCTTTCTTCAAGATACTCTCACCCCCATTTTGCATCCTCTGAACTTTAATACACTATCTGGCAACTATATTGGAGCTGAAAACCTGGTAAGAGACTTACTAGCTCTGCCTTGGTGTGATGAAGAAGAACTATGAGTATGATGAAAATACACATATTCTCACTCCTCTCTCACAGTTGCTGTGCAGCATTTTTCACCCTTTCTTAAATGTTATCACAGAGGCGCTACCAATGTCACTGATGGGCCCAGCTTTGGCCAGCAGTGGGTCTGTCTTGGACCCAGCTGATATTGGTTSTGTGCAACATGGCAGCAGCTCCTGGTGTCTTCTCACAGAAGCCACTCCTGCACCCCTCCAAGTCTTACCACACAAACCAAATACCTTCTGGTTAGGCATGTACTCCCCAACAGTGTCTCCTTGCAATAACTGTTTCAAACTTCTCAATGAAAGGAACCAGCAGTGCTGTTTGAGGACCAGCCCATTCATCTTTATCACAATGTGGGTGGTAATAAGACTGCATGATTAATGATAAAGACCAGGGGCAACTCTTACCTTGGGGGAAGAGGAGTCCATCCCCATCAGAATATTATAACCCTTGAAAAATCTTTCTAATTTCCCTTTTGCACAAAGCGTGAAGTGCCTATGCTAGCTGCAGTTAAGGCACTACAACACAGAGGAAGGACACCGTGACCTCAGTAGGGCGGATCCCCACCAGCTAAAAAACATTAGACCTACCGCGGGTATGGACACACCCAACAACAGCTTCCCCTGCCATCCAACCATTTGCTAGCTCCACCAGTGCTCCTTAGGTTGGCCTCAACAAATGTAAATACTGAAACCTTCCCTACCAGGGTCACTTTTGTCCAGGTGTCCCCTACTGTCTGTAATGACAGTCTGCAAGCAGGGTGCCAAAAATGTATACAGCAATTATYTCCTGGCTAATAGAGGCAGATATTACACAACCAGGACTAATATGCTGCTGGGCTAAGCACTGTTTCTTGGAGCAGAGTGAACCGTGGTGTTGCTGAGTTGCTGTTTTCCTATCTCTGTTTTTTATCTCAGGATTTTATCTCTTTTTGTGTCATCATTTTTCCTCCTGAATTCTTGAACTCCTAACTCTTATGTTCGCAATAACTTCACTCGATCTGGGTTTTCACTTGTTGTATCTAGCATGGCTTTAACTTGCATACTTTTCACAGCTCAGGAGTAATTTTGCCAACACAGCTGAGTTAAGTTCATGTAGCCATGCTGCACCGAAACCAGCCATTGAATCACAGACAGCTGAGTCTCTGGGCCATTTACTCTTAGTCCCAGTAAGGACCTGTGGAGCCATCTACAGCATCTTGATATCAATATCAGATTTTTCTTTAAGGTCTAACACCTAGTGGCAGCTCCACTAGGTTCCCGGCAAACTTTTCCAGTGCTTCACTAGCTTTCTTGTTGAAAGATTTTTCCTGCTGTCTTACCTAACTATTTTCTGCTTCAGTTTAAGCCCATTACTTCTTGACCTCTTTGCTTGGAGAACAGATGATTCTCTTGCTTGTTGGAGTGCTATGCATACAGGCTGTCAAGAGAGCATGATGCATCTAATTCCTCAAATCTCTCGACATATTTCTGTAAGCACATTTTTCCATATACTTATCAAATAGGATTTTTTTTAGAAGCTGGGCCAAAAGTTATGAAGCATTCAACATTGATTGTAGTTTCTTATGAAAAGCTGCAGAATGGCTTTTTGCTCGGCTGGCAACTCTCCCCTTTAGCCAGGAGCTCAGTTTTCCAYCTGCATCATGATCTGGGAACAACCTGGTYRTGGGGAATGGACTATGGGATGAAGGGCTCTTCTGAGGTATGGAGCAACACAATRAGCATCTCTCATCTAGGTTTCCGTGGACTTAATGATAGAAGAACACATTCTGTATCCAGGCAATGGAAGTTAGCTTGACCTGAGTGTATTTAATATTTCCCRGGAGTAATCTGACATGTCGTGGTGATAGGATGCTGAATCTACCACTGAATGCAGATGGTTACGCCAGACTTTTTGCCTGAGTCTCTAGCAAATGGTGTCAGGAAATGAGGAAGACACTGATTCCGATGAAACTGCACGAACCTGAGCAGGGAGTGGTTTGTGAGCTTTTCAAGGTAGGGATCTGAGCTGACCCTGACCGGTTGACCAAAGCATTGTGAGATTTCATTGTTGCAGGTTTTTTTTTTTTTTTTTAGCTCTTTTGCATTTTCTGTTTCATATGGGAAGTGCAACCCCCAGACCACTTCAAAGGACATGCTGTAGCAATAACTGGGGAAAGCATGGGTGTGACATCAGTAAGATTTTTGCATACTGGCGTATAATTGCTACATCTTTGTGTATTGATGTGGAGTTGCTACATGCTGACAGCAGAGTCCCAGGAACACTGGAAGCGATAAATGGGATTCATAACTCTGCCAGGGAAAAATAAGGGTTTGAATGACCATAGCATAAAATCTTGTTTGGTTAAAGAAAGAATGAACAGTTGATTCTCAAAATGTCTTCAGGGGTTAGTCTGCTAAGCTGTACAAAGTTGATTTGTCCCCTGGAATTTGACTGATCTGGTACTGAAATTACCCCTTTAGACTGGCAGCTGCACAAGAAGGATATAGTTTGGGACCTTTGGTCTGATGGGTCCAGGTTTAGTGCTGATGTTTGGAAGGCTGCTCAGCAGCCTTGAACAGTGCTCCCTAAAAATGTCTTTCAGACATTTGGTGGCCCATACGGCTCTTGTGTGTCACTGTACRCTGGGTCATGTCCACCACTGCAGTGACTTCTCCCACTCCCTCTTACTCTCCTGGAGTTGCTTCTGGATTTCCTGTGGAACTGCTCTACCCCCCCAGCCTTCTTTCCCTCAGAGACTTAATTTAGCTGCTGATGTAGCAGCCTTTTTTATCAGCTTAGGTTCAGTGAAGCAGTTTCCTTCACTAAAAACCATTCCTGGTGCTCCAGTGACTTTTAGAGCTGTTCTCCGGGAGCTGCTGCCTGACTAGACCAGGCAAAGCTGTCACTTGTTTTCAAACAAGATCTGTTTCAAAGCACTCTCTGCCGGCTCAGTGTCCCTTCTTTGTTCTCCCCAGGCATAGGAGAAAGCCAATAACCAGCCAGCAGATTTATTGCAGTATRATCATGCTAAAATGGAATAATTTGTGATTAATGGCAAACCTATACTATTGGTAAAAGATATCTGATTAAYTGGAACTATCAGATGCCATCTCTGGTAGGTACTTACTCTGATAGGTACTAAATTACTACGGTAATTTGCATGTTCTGCTCTGTTCAGTGGGAGGTGTCTCAAAATGAAGCTGTATATCCTGCTCCTACAGATATGAATTGCACAAGCCAGTTAAAAAGAGTTGCCAGTAATATCTGGTACAAGCTACAGCAGAGAAATCAGTGGAAAGGACCCAGCCACAGAGAGCAAGCCACTTCTCTGCTTTTTGAATTTTCCAGATGGTAGGTCAATTTTTATCATTTAACCAAAAATAACTGATGTATTTTATAATAAAGTTTATTTCAGTTCACTTGTGTGCTGCTTTATCTCAAGAAAAAGTATTAGATTAAAATAGTGGACACACTTATGTGATAGACAAATAATTTTGGGATCAACATAAAGATTTACCTTATAATGAAGTGTATTTAGAAATGGATTTGCCCTCAGTTTTCTGGCAGATTTTTTACTAGTTATTTAAAGACACAGAAAATATTTACTGTGCAATGAATTTTTCAGAGTTTAGTATATTTATGTACTTTCTTGCTTCCAATTGTTTTGTAATAATAATGTGTATATAAATTCTAGCATTTCCATACTTTAATATTGAAATTCCTAAATTTTACACTTACAGCTGTAACTAGTGKAGGTGTTAACTATTGCGAGTTCTAGTTCTGGAATAAGTTCAGTGTTACTGTTGCTATTTTAATAGCTCATTTTCAGTCAGAATGGGTTTTCTGGTTTGATAATGAAAATAACTTTCAAAACCTGAATGAATGAATTCTATGTCTTAGTAAACAAATCTCACACAATTGCTATTTCATGGTATGTTTATGTTGTAAAGTCTGTTAAGCTTTTCAAAGTAGAAATTGCAATAACATTTCCAAATTTTGTTAGTATGCAAGGTGGGGTACTTTTATAATGTTTGTTCACTTATATAAACAGTACTATAAACAGTTCGTTGTCAAATACARATTTTGAAAAAAACTCACAAATATGTTACCAACACAGTTGCCTTTGGAGAAGCAAAGAGTTAAGACCTATAGACTACTGCTTTTGCAACATAAGTAGGGGGTTCCCAGTTCTTTCATCTTCCTTTGATATTGGATCATTAGGGGCTAGGTTTTGACATACTGAGGTTGTTGTCCCAAATCTCTGTATTTGGATCTAGTGCTTTTTCAGCATCATACTGAAGTTTTCCTTCACAGAGCTTAGAATTAAGCTCATAACATACAGTTATTGTGAGCTATAGGAAGAAAGAGACTTATGGCAAATGTCTCCTTATCTTTTTTCCCCTGAATATTAGCAATCTAAATTGATGGTATACTGAGGATCCAAAAATCTCTTATGCAGGTTTTACTTCAGACAAATGTAATAAAAAATGAGTTCTAAATAAATCCGCAAAAGCAGGAAGAAAACTCATAACTATTGCCAGAAATTGTGGCCTTTGTCTCTCAGTGCTTCAAGCTACAGGAACTTCTTCCTTTTGATTGTGGGATGTGAGGTGTCTTAGTGCCTTTCTATTGTGCCTCATAATACCCTTTTTATTCTACCTAAGTACCACAGATGAGTAGATGCTTTCATTTTGCTTTGCTCAGAGTAATGCCACAAGCTGTAAGGCACTAGTGAACCAGTGCTTCTGTTGCTATTTGCTGTCTAGAACTGCATCCTCTGCCTCAGTTTTTATTGAGGTAAAAATGCAATCGATCACATTGTTCTTTTAATTGCCCGAGCTCTTTGTATTTTCAGGGAACATTCCTCTTTAATTAGAGCCCCACATATTGCACGTATTCGCACACTCAAACCCCAAACTCTACTTAATCTGCCGCCAATACATGGCAACTTAAAAATGGGGGAACAATCAATAAAGCAATCATCAAAGTCAGGTGGGGAGAATCTGTCCTTTCAGCACAACTATTTTGCACTGTTTCGGTGCAGGCTGGTAGCCCAGTATGCGTAAGGTCTCTCGAAGACATACTTTTTCAAGAAACAGAGGGCTAAATACAACAAGTGGCAAGTACGATGATAGGCAAATACAAATTTCTTACTCCTGGATCATTGTGGCATTTGTTAGAAGAGTTGGTGAGGGCAAGTAATTGGCTGTCTCCATTCCTGGACAAAGCTGTATCTCAAAAATGGAGAAAGCACAACTCCTTGCAACTTTTTGTTAATCACCAGCCTTCCATTTCTAGGGATGCAATAGCACTGKCAATGAAGGACTCACCAGTATCTCCAACAGTGGTTTCAGTTGTGGCCAAATACAAAATATCAAATGAGAAAGAACCTAGTTTCAGACAGTCCTCAAATCTAGTCTATGAAACTGATTTTCCTTAGAAATCCATCACTTCGCTTTTTGTCTTCATGCTGAAGTATCTGCTTGCTTARACAAAATAGCTCTAAAAAGTAGTAGGACAGTTAGCATAACTGCTGGTATACCTCACTGGGGGCAAATACGTTCATGGAACAGAACCAAACACTTGAAGGGAAAAGGMTCCCAGCGGAGAAGGAATATTCTGAATATTTTTTATGTCTTTTTAATTACTCAGATAATCTAATGATATTAAATTTTATTTATTATTCGGCTTAGAGTTTGTCACTTAGCTGATTCTTAGGGTCTGTTTGGAGACTCACTGTGGAGACTTAGTTGATATAGATGTATCCAATCTCAGTTGTATGAACTAGCCCTGCTGCAGCTAGTGTTTTGCATATCACATTTGCTTATGTGTATACACATACATGTATTTTGCATGCTGTAGGCATTCAGCATCTGATGGCACAGTGCTCTGGAAGGCTGCATAAATACCCTTTGGAGGGATTCACCTTCCTTTGCTACACTGCTATTTCTGACTATGTATATACCCTGCTGCTGTCCCAGATGTGTCAGACAGTCCCTCTCCAGAACAAGTGAGCCATTCCAAATGTATGTGGGTACCAAACAGTTTAAAGTCAGCTGGCAAAACTAGCCATCTGGCTGGACAGAAAGACCTTTTAGGAAGAAAAGGTCTCCTCTGCATAAGCCAGTGCTAAGTAGCAAAGTCACAAGTATCTGGAGATGGTGAATTATTGGGAATGATCAATAATAGCTCTTGCAACCTGCAAGTGAAAAAGTCATTTCTGTGAAAAAAAAACAAGCGAGACATCGGCTAACCAAAGCTGATTTGAACCAGTAAGATTAGGTACAGTAACAGGTAGTGAAAGACAGTAACTAGACTGGAAATTAGTGCAGAGAATGAAGAGGTGTCTTAGAGCAGATCTATATCATAACAAGGCTTAGTGAAACCAAGTCAAGGAAAATCAGTTCTCAGAAAGATTAGAGATAGATAGCAGTGTTTCCATTTTACCCAGACAGACAGAAATGGAATGGGTGGATATCTCATGGATTGTGGGAATGAGGTGCTCACTGCAGTATGCCAGAGAAACTATCTATCAAATGTTTGGCTCATATCAGCTGAAGAGTGAACTGGTTTCCAAATATGTGCAGGGCATTTGCACCTCCCTTTTCTTTCCCAGGGGAATGTGGAGCCATGAGTCCCCATATCATTTTTCAGCTGTGATCGAAGTAGACTTTAGCTGCTGAATGAAGTTAACAGAGTTGCTGGTAAATACAAATCTATTTAGGTCCTGGATTGGATCGAGGCCTCTAATAATTGGGATATGTGAAACTCAGCTCCCCATTCCCACCTGCCAATCTAGTTTACTCCCTGGTAGTGTCAGAAATAAGTTCTAGGAACAAGCCTTCTGCTCTAAAGGATGAACAAAGAGAAATGCTTTGCTGTGTTGATGCTGTGAACTTTGTTGTGTGCTGTTTTGCTCTGTGTCTTTCTTCCCTGAGGGCCTACCCTTTCCCGGGTCACTCCTGAAATCTCTCCTGGGCCAGCTCATTCATTCCTTCCAGAGCAAAACTCCTGATGTTTGTTGTGCTGAAAAGTACCTTCTGAAAATCTGTTAACCTGGCCTAAGACTTCCTTAAAATTGAAGAAGTCCATAGACTGCACGCACTTGTACGTGGTGCTTTTCTCCAGCTCTAATGAAAGCGAGAAGCTCCTCACGCAATTGTTTCTAGGAGCTCCTGGCTGGTCACTTGCTCCCGTAAAAGGCTTGGCACCTGCCTTGCCGTGACATTAACGCTGGGATGCTGAGTTTTGAGTCTAAACCTCATCTTTTCTGTGATTCATGAGTACCCCTGCAAAATACCTACACTGAAATTCTCACGGTTTTCTCTTCCAACACTAAGTTTTGTTATTATTTTTAAGAGTTTAAGAATAAGCCTCTGGATGTTATTAAACCTTCTAAAAGAAGAAACTTGCCATATCAATACAAAGMCAATGACATTTCTGAAAGCTCAAATCGAGTTTGTTTTGAATTTCAGAACTTTTACAGCAGGTCCATATCAATCAGACACAAATGAAAACATGAGTGAGGCACGGGATCTGCCCTACTGCTGTTACAGGAGTATAATATATGTTCCTTTACCTACCCTTCCAGTCCATTTCTTCAGTTCCTCTTCAGGTTAGCATTGCTGATGGCACTCACCTGGTTTGTTCTTACTGCTAAACACTTACCTAGAGAAGCTAGGTAACACTTACCTACTTCCATAGAAAGCCAAAAAGGTGTTGTGCACCTAAGCAGTTGATTGGATGTAAGCTTAATTCAAAGACAGGGTCTATTCTTTTCTAAATTGAAGTATAATTTTTCCACACTTGACTCTGAAGAGAATGCCAATGCACATTTAGCTTCCTTAAAAAAAGGCAACCAAGCAAGAAGAGGCTTCTGTCTGAGGCCCACCATGGCAGAGTAATTCCCCCACCCCCAATAAACTAAGTCATAACAGTAGTTTCAGTGGTACATCAACTATTGCATTGATTATAGAACAAAGAGCATCATCTCAAAGCTACAAAACCACTGCTACACACACACACTGTACAGAGCAGCTCACATGATGCAGTTTATCGCTGCATGATGCCATTATCTGTTAGTAGATGTACATCAGTACCATGGCAATAGCATAACTGATGCAGTCAGCGTATATTCTGAGATACTGATGTTTCTCTTTTTGGTTTAGAAATATGATGGGGTATGTACATTTGATCTTCCTATCTACCTTCCTCTCGGTTTCCATGACATCCGAAACATGTAAGTCATATTTTAAAAATACTTTCTGATTAGGTTTATTCTGTAGAATTGTGTAGGCTGTTTGAAAATTGCTAATTTTTTTTAAACCTAAAATTAGCTAGTTTACCTCAAGCCACAAATTACAGCTTAAAAACTAGCTTTATGWGTTTTCTCTGTATATTAAAATTCACTGACTACTGTCCATTTCTGTGACATTAAGTCTAGGTTCTACCTCTGCTCCTTGGCATCTCTGCAAACAGAAAGAAAGGGTGTTTTTTGAAAGGATTTGAGAGTAGCTGGTGTTCCAGGCCCCAGCTGGGCAAAGTCTCCAAGAGCATGCTTAAATCGCACAGGACGTACGCGTATGCACCCTGCTGAACCAGGGATGTAACTGGGAGCTTTGCTCATTAAAAATGCTTTTTAATGTCCTGGTTTTGGGGGTGTTAACCCACAAGYGCAACATAACGACAAAAATTCCTTGCACATGGGGGATATTCAAAGCGGTAAGCTCTTTCTGACGGGTCAGCTCTGCTGGCCCTGCAGTCATTCCTACCAGTGACACAGCATTATAGTAGTTCTAGTTATAGTTCTAGTCTCCAGCCGAGCTGCTTATTTGTCTGAAAAATATTGTAAGATATTATCTCTAAATATTTTCCCATATTCTCAGTTTTACAATATGAATGCTAAGTTTCAAATGAATTAAATTTATTAAGAGGCCAAATTCTGCTGAAGAATTTGCCAAGATAATTTTCACTGATGTCATTGAGTTTAGATGAGGCCTCTCATTTTCTGTGTTCCCTCTCCTCCTCTATTTTTCCCTGAAGAAAGCTGTGTTTCCAATGTGTTCCTCCTTCGGGGGTGAATGCCGCCTTTCCTAACACTCCTGATATGTCCCACTGTCTTTGCAAGGCTTGTGGGCAGGAATGCGGTTAAAATGATGGGGTTAGGGGTACTCATACCTGATGTGGCTAATTTAGGTGCCTGAATTAATAAGCGAGATGACATGTAATGTCAGTGGAGATGGACCACTTCTTTAGAAAGAACCAGAGCAGAAGCCAAGTGTTCACCATGTAGAGAGACTCACCACCTGATTTGTGGACCTACGTGTCTAAGGCCAGGCGGTGGCAATACTCCCACAAAGTGTCATTTTTGATAGAGATTCTCTTTTTTTTGGTTAGCTATTTGATTACCTACTCTCATTTTCATGCTCTCTTATCTATTGTAACTCCTCTGCCAATCTCCATCTGTGTCCAGTCTCCATCCTTGCTTATTTTCTCATCTTTCTCTTCTCCAAAATGCAATTTAACTTTCAGATTAGCATTTCTGTTTTCAGCAGCCAGTTCACTATTCAGGTGCCTGGGCACTTAAATATCTATCAAAATTGCTTGATTCAAGTTTCTCTGGACCAGTTTCAGTATTCAAAAGTAGAAATATACTCAGTTAAAAAAAAATGTAAAAATTAGTGCCTTACTCCCAACTCCTTCCTCTTTTTTCTTTTGTGTGAGTGTGTGTGGTTTGTCTTTCTGTGCTTCTTATTTGTCTTTTATTCCTTTCTGGCATCTTTTCACCTTCCCATCAGATTCTTCCTTTCAGTCTGTTACATTTCTTTAATTTTTTTTCACATTTTTGTGAACTTCGCAGAGAAGCTCTCCTGGCTTTTGTCTTTTTTGGTTTTCTGATGATCTTATCTACAGGCTTCCTCCTTCTACTAGTTTTTTCTTCAGTGAAAAAAAAAATTCTTCATTTCCTTTTTCTATATTAAAAAGGCAGAGCAAGAGTTCGTTCTTGTATAAATAAATATTAATTATACTGAAGTAAGGAAAGCTAACTTCATAGTACAGCGTTAAAGACAGTGATTTTCTTTATGTTTAAATTCCTGTTTTGAATAAAACCAGGATTTCAAGCAAAGATTTGCCTAACAAGTTCATTTCAAGAAATCACTGTTTTTCAATTAAAACCTCACATTTTTAGTGTATCTCTGGTTTGAATCTAGGATTGTTATTTTTTTCTTCTGTCCCACGTATTAATTACTATTTTTGCAAACAAATGGCTCAATAACTCAAGGTAAACATTTTTTTTTCCTGAAAAAAATCCAGTGAGAATAAGTTTGCTATATATAATCTCTGAAAACTCAAGGAACGTAGTTAGAGGCACATGACTGGCCTACTGATCCAGGAATGCCAAGTTCTCCTCTGTCTCAGTGGAGCTAAGGTTTGATTAATCTGAGATTTTTATCTTTTGTTCATTTGCAGTTGATGCAATGGAAGGTGAGGCTTTAGTTATAAAATGTCCCCCGTGGAGTTCATCTGTGAAAGTCACCTGGTATCACACGGATACTAACAAWGTAATTCCTGTGGAAGAAGAGGGATCACGAATATTTTCCTTAAAACGAAATCTTTGGTTTCTGCCAACTTCTAGAGAGGATTCTGGAAACTACACTTGTGTTATACGTTTGTAAGTGCAACACTGAAAAGTGGAAGGTGTAAGACTGGAAAAAAATACATGTTTTAATAATACAGTCKAATTATTATCTGCGGAAATGATGCCATTTTTTCATGGTGTACACCAATTCATGTAACTTTTCATTCTGCAACTGCTGTTTTTATGACAGGTCATTAAAAATCAGCCTGTGGCTGAACTACAGTAACTATCCATATGTTTATAAAAAACAAAACTCACATTTGTTACAAATATTTAGTATATTCCATATAAAAATACTATCATTGACATACCTTTATTCCATTTTTAAAGTTCAAATAATCGCACAAAGTCATTCAACATGAGTGTGCAGGTACATCCGTACAAGCAAGGAGTGTGTTTCCCAAGTCAGATTCGTTACCCAAATGACACTGGAAGAGGAAAAATTGTTTGTCCTACAATTGACAATTATAAGAATGCTACTATCATCCAGTGGTATAAGGTAAGTAAAACCCTGATAGTGMCAGCTGTAGATCAGATTACCGTGAGAAGCTGTTTGCAGCCACATGAAGAAAGTTTTCTTTTCCAGGACTGCAAACCTCTTCAGGGAGAGAGATACTTCAAGGAAGAAAAATATATTTTTATTAACAACCCAAGAAAGGAGGATGATGGTTATTATACTTGTCAATTTATCTACACTCATAAAGGAAATGTGTTTAATGTATCAGCAACAAGGATTTTCATAAGTAAGGGTAAGACAGTAATTTTTTAGCTTGCTAGGATAAAAAAGACTGATGTCTGCTTAAAGCAAAGGAAGCTCCTTTTATACATTAAAGAGAAAAAGAGTTTCTGTTGGTTTGTTTTATCTTCTTAATGAAACTTTAGATCAGCTTTTTTAGATGAGTTTTGTGGATGGGGATCCAAATAGAGCGAGATGGGGGTAAATTCAGACCTGGTCACATTCAGCTTTTTGCTAAAAGTCTCTGATGACCCTGGTTACATACTGTGGTTGGTAGAACTGTCTGGTAGCACTTATTTCTGAAATGAAGGGTCTCCTCAGTGGGATGCCACAAAGCTCTGCTTTCTATTTGTTCGAGGGGAGAAGAATTTGCAGCTAGTGAGGATCATCTGGTGATCATTGGATCACTGATGTGTTGATGGCCTACAACTCAATACCTTCTGGTCCATCTTGATCAGCATTGATTTGATAGTAGGGCTGAAAAAACTTTTAGATTTGTCTTGAATGAGGCAAAATGAATGATATATATGTAGACAGAAATGAGCGKAGCTCGGTGATTACTGTCTTTGGTATTTTGAACACAGCCAACATGGCTGAGATGTGTGGACTCTGGGGTGCCTCTAGGACGCAATCTCCTCAGGGAGGCTTTGTATTTGGATGGTGGTCAGGGGAAGAGCATGCAGCAATCAGCAGTTCCAGATTGTATCAACTTGCAAGACTTCAAAATGGGTCTTCAGTTCTGCAATCAGATCAGTAGAAAAACAGTCAGAAGGGTTGTTGGGGTTTGGGGACTTGTGGTTTTTTTTGGTTTTGCTTTTTTTTTTTTTTTTTTTTTTCCCAAAAATAGATAATGTTAATTTGCAGACTGACATCAGATATTTTTGCTGTGGGGAGGCACCCGGGTTTGTGAGCAGAATGCAGATTTGGAGCGTAGGAGCCTTGATTCCAGTTTTTACTGCTGTGTCCACGTCTCGGTAGCAGAGTTTGTTCTGATTGCTCTGAGCTGGGCAAAAGACAGATTTGAGCTGAGACCTTGTACAGTAGTTTAGGAGGTGTCATGCCTTTCCTCCCCCTCTTCCCTGTAATACCCTGTTGGGCTACATGRCACTTCTCTGCCTAACATTTTTGTTTGAATGTACTTTCATCAGAACTTCACTAGCTGGACAGGAATGCTGTTGTGTCTGGGTTATAATGAAAAGTGCTGGGTTTTATTTGGCACAAAGGCATCTAAATATACAAAAGTCTYTGTTACATCCAGGCAGATTACTTCATTTCAAAGTTAATCTGACTTTTTCTTCGGAAATCATTGGAGAAAGAAGGGATTACAACATAACATGTGAAATCTGAGCTGGGTCTGTCATGTCTGCTCCAGTTTTTATTAAATCCAAAGTACTTTGAGTTTTTATCAGCCCTTAAAATTAGTATGCTGATGAGTGGAGCTGTTATGTTTTGATAATATTGGCTTATGATGTACATTCCTGTTGCCTTGCAGATCCACACTGACCCACAGGACCTTCTGCCTCTGAATGCTGGCAGCTAAGAACTTAGCATAGTCAGCTAGCTGGGAAGTTACTGACTTTCTCCTGACTTCTTTTTAACCAGATGCAGCTAATGAAAATTAGAAACAGTTAGGATGGGTAAAGAGAACTGCTTTTCTGGCAGCCTGGGAAGCAGGGGGTTAAATGAGTTCCTGCAGATTTTTTAGGGAAATATGGTTATGGGTTCCACAGAGGTGCCTTGAGATGGAAAAGCTTAATGAGGGAAAGGATAGCAAGCAATGTGTTTGGAGTGGGAAATATGAGACAGTAGAAAGGGCAAGAAAAGAAGAAAAATGCATCAAGGGAAAAAAATCGTAAAGATCTGAATACCTAATTCAAGTCAAGCAGCTGGATGCAGTTTGGACCTGTCCATAACAATTATTAGTGGGGACAGAAAATAAATGTGTCAAGGGAAAAACAGTATTCCTTCTAAAAGGTAGTCATAAGGGATGTTCAATGTCATGGCAGACRGGTGTAATGGGAAGCAGTTGTGTGCAGCAGCGGTGCGCCGAGGGCGGGGAGAGAGGCCTGGGAGCCAGACGTGCTCGGATGCCGGGCTGCAGAGACGGGGCAAACAGAGGGGATCGYGGGCAGGCAGGCGGCTGCGGGCTAGAGGGTCCCCAGTTCAGATGCTGCATGAAAGTACATATTCACTATTTCATATCATGGATATGAGTAATTTCTCAAATGTCTGAAGGAATTTCTTTATCTCTTTCTAAAAACAAAATAAGCAACTGAGAAAACACACAAACCTATAACTGCATTTTACTTTTTTTCCCCACTCAGCAGCTAAAACAGTACTTGAGAAACTAAAAATTTTCCTTGCTTTTTACGTACAAAGGTAAAAATTAAATACATGGGGAGAAAATACTTAAACTGTTAACATGTACAGACTCCTCAGGAATATTTGGTCATAGAAATGAAATCGGATGATTCCAACAGACATGTGAAACACTGTTGTAGTGTTAGTTTACAATTCTGCTTTGGGATCTTAAAATATTAACTGTACAGATTATAATCATTATCTTACAAAATGCTTTTTCACAACCTTCTAATATGTGCTTTCTTTCCCCGCTTAATTTCTAAAGCAAAACACTCACCTCTACCTCCTCAGATTTTATTTCCAAAAGATAAAGGTGTAAAAGAAGTGGAGCTTGGTAAGTATGGACTTTAAATTGCTTTTAAATTAACATTTTGTGATGGCCTAGTGAACATGGGGAGCTTCAAGAAGATTTAATGATGGAGTTTTTCATTACATTTTTGCACCATAATGTTTACCAGATTTAATTCACCCCAGGCAGACTGATGTGAAGTTAGGTATAACTGATGGGTTATTTAGGTGTTAAGCAGCAATTTAAGGGCATTTAAATAACCCATTCTACCCTTACTGGGATAGACTAGGATTACTCACACAGTCAATTATTACATCTCAGCTGAAGGGGTGACAACTTCCATCCACTTCAAAGAGGGCTTTAGCTAAATCCCTTGAAACTGCTTGATGGTATCCCTAAGACAGAAGGATGGACTGTTCTTGCAACTAGAGATACTCCTTGTTATTTGCGGTTCCGGTCTGGAGACAGTGGCATCTCTGTTGACGAATGAAGGAGAGCAAGGGACTGGTCACTGGCCTTGAGGCTGTGGAGCACTGCCTGGCTCATGTCCACATTGGCTAGCATTGAGCAGACCTGTCTAGTTGGAAGAGACCGAGAGGTCTGAAAGACAGGACCGAGGAGCGAACTTCGAAATAGCAGGTTGGAGAGCCTGCGATGCAGAGCTTGCTCACTGGCTCCCTTTCATTTAGGACCATAGATGTTCTAGTGATTCAGATTTACCCTGCGTAACTTGCAGCATCAGAGCAAGGTGCTTGTGGTAAGAGTAAAAGCCCTCTAAGGTTTTTGTATAGTCAACAGAGAAAGGTGGATCTCTCCAGAAAGCGACTGAGCCCATCTGAAACATAAACAGGTAGCCCAGAATACCTGTCTCCCAGGGCAGGTGGGATGAATCTGGGCCAGTGGGAAGTGGGATCGCAATTACCACTCCACTGTTTCTGTCCTACAGCAAGACTGCTGTGGTAGCACGTACTGCAGGAGCCAGGAGTCCTGCCTGAGGTGCCACATACTCAGAGAGTTGCCATGTTGACTCGCATTCCCGTTCTTCATTTCCTCTTTCCCCCAGTTGGTTTGTCACTCAGACTTAGATGATCTGTGCTCCGGGACCACCTTTCTCTAATAAGATGGTCAGTCTCTAGTGCTCTGTGGGCTCTGCCCACCCCTCTGGCACAATAAGTAACATGGCAGTGCTTGCAAGGAGCAAATTTACTTTACATTTGAAAACCATTTGCTGTACTGGATCTATTGTCTCCTATTTGCAAAACTGAAGGGATTTCTTCATGCTCCCTAATACCAATTCAGGATGTAAGTCATAAGATTTGTTAATCTTATCTAAGCTCTGCTTAGATGCAGATTTACATGGAAGTAATTTAAAGTGTTTTAATTATGCTTTCTTTCAGTGCAACAGTGACTCTTACTTTGGAATAAATATTTCCTAATGACAAATACTTAATAAGTAATTTCCTGTTTTAGTTTTGCTTGGTCTGCTTTACTTTACTTTTGTCCAGCTTGAATAAAATCCAAGATAAGAGTCTGCACACAAGACTTAAGCAAAATAATATATACTGAAATTAAATTATGTTATTTCCATGTACATTTGTGTGTAAACCAGCATTTACTTTCCATGTTCTGCAATAGTTGATTACATGGGTTAAGCATCACAAGTGAAGTCTACATTGCCTTCATCATAACAAATATAAATAATTCCTTTTGTAATCCTTGGTGTTGTATTAGACCATTTGTTAAAATCACCTTTTACTATTTCTTTTCAAGCCTCTTCTATGCATCATTTTCTCAGCAGAAAAATAAGTCAAAATTGTTAAGACAAAACTCACAGGTGGTATGAAGATTTGTAGAAAGAGATGTTATGAGGAAAATAAAATTACAGTTGTTTTTCGTCAAGGAATGTTTACATCTCTCTGTATCTTGATTAGGTGCTCCTTTGTCTCTGAAATGTCAGGCCCGCCTGGGGATTAAGAAACAGCCGATAGCTGTTGTCACATGGCATGTGGATAACATGCCGGTGAAATACTTAGATTTTTCAAGATTTCGTGAAAAAACTCATTTGTAAGTACATATWACACAAAATAACCTTTCTCCTATGCAAACTGTGCCTAGCCATTAAARCCAATGGTACCCAGCTCTTTCTCTCTCCTAGTTTTGAAGGACGTGAGCAAGAATATTACAGAGAGACCACTTTGCATATTACTGAAGTAAAAAAGGAGGATCTGCAGGCAAATTTCACATGTGTAGCAGTGAACGAAATGCACAACACAAGGGCCACGGTGACGTTACAACTCAAAGCACAATGTGAGGGTAGGATTTTTTCATTTTGTTTTCCTACACTTTGCACTCAGTTTGAAATATGTTGGTGATTTTATTTTATTATTTGTTTGTGTTAGTGAGAAAGTTTATGCTAGTAAGAAGAAAAAACAGCCTGCTTCCTCTCTACATATTCAAGCCAGTGGAAAAATTCTTGTGGCTTCATTAGGTTATGAAAGTCCTTGGGGTAAATTGTGCTGGGGGGAGGGCATTACTCAAATGGTATCAGTGAGAGATTAAATATGCAGAGCAGGACAGTGTATCAGCCCTGTGATAAGAATATCCTGTTTCTAGGATATTTCTGCTTGGTGACAAATCCCCCTTGCCTTGAAGGCATGCAATACACTTGGATTTGAAGCAAACTGGTATAGTGCAGTCTGCTGTACAAGATACTCAGGCTGTAGAGGATCCTCTGCAGATGAGAGCTGGGCAAGGAACTGACCTCTCCTTTGGTCATCAGTGTTACAATGCATTGTGAGGAGCAGAGATTCATCTTCTTTTGAGAATCAAASTGTTGTTTCTACTGCAGAACCATGGCAGAAAACAGGCAAACTTTAAAAGCAAGAGTTTCAGCTGCCAGTTTACCAGTTTGCTTACCTTCCCTCCCTTACCACATCCACTGTAGTGCCTTGTTTTGTGACTAAATGTTAAGTGGCGTGACTAAATTCTGTGATGTCTGGCTTTATCCTCTCTCTCTCTAAGAGCCACTGTGTTCACTGTATGCCACGCAGAGGTTCGAATAACACTTAGAAGGCTTTCCCTTGGTTTTGTTTTTAAATTCATGATTCTAGTAAGTTCTGCCAGAGAAGGAAAATTGAGGTCAGTAAATGGTGGGGACTGGGATGGTCTTTAGCTCCTATGGGATAGACAGATCCCTGAGAAAGCACTGTCACCAGCACCACTGAGTTTGATTCTTATGGCAGAAAATGTTATTGTGTCTGTGAAGGCACAAGAAGCTGYGGTCAATGGTTTCCTTTCTTATCCCTTCAGATATGCCGAACCACTAAGAATCTTGAGAAGAAATACCAAGGTCTTTAACAGGGATTAGTTTTCTRTGAGAGAATGCTGGAAAGAGTAAAATCAAGTGCACTGTGATCACAGAGTGTGCACAGCTCTGTATCCTGCAGTATTCTTGACTGTTCATAACTTCCTACGGGATTATGGCTTCAAAGCATAGACCTGTTTCCTTGCCATAGCCTAGACTAGAAGGGATGTAGGTGATTTATAACAGAGGATGGGTCACCATCCAGCAGGGCAGCACCAATTCCCCCCAGAGGAAGGTGGCAGGAGATGAGTAGCATCAATCAGGAAGCTGGAAACACATCAGCTCTGCACTGAATTATCCGAGTGTGGGAGCGTACTTGCAATGAGAGGGAAGGAAACTGAGTAACAGTTCCCGCTCACTCTAGTTCAGGCAATACACGTCCTTTATGGGCCCCATATTACAAACTGCATGAAGGAAAGAGTGTATTTTATATTCTGTATTCATCAAGTGATTCATTAAATYTGATTTCTGTTGTAGACAACTGTTATTTTGTTTTTTATCCATAGGTCTTCAGTAAACGTTCATGAAAGCTCTTGACTGTGACCCCCCTTTGCTGCTGCCTGTTTTGTGTGGATGTCTGTCCCCTTCTCCTCGTTGCTGCTATTGTCAAGATGCCTGCTTCTGCTACTCAGCAATGGTGTAAGCAATGCTACATCCAGAAATGGTTGTGCTCTGCTTTAGTTTTCTTCACTCACTCCTCACACAGCTGAGCAATATTTCTGCTAAAACAATGACTGCTTGCCTCTGAGTATAATAAAAATGCTGTAGCGTTTTTTCGTGCCTCACATCTTGTAAATGTGTAATAAAAATGTGTACTCTGCTTCTTTTTTGTGTTTTGTTTGTTTGTTTCTTTGTTTATTTTTAATGGAAAAAAACTTGTGGGTTTTTTTAAAATATGTGTTTGTTACTTAGTGTTTCTCACAGCACAAATTGTGTCTGCTAGCTACTATCTTGTTAATGTGCCTTTTACACAAGTTTCTGCTCTGTATTCTGACTTCTTTTTTCAGGGCATTCAGTATGGGTTACATTATCATTATTTGTAGCACAGATCTGTGGTAGGAAGTAAGAGATGAATAGGTGTTGTGCCACTTACTACTCAAATCAGTCAATTTTGGGGCCGTTTAATGAACTAAATAAATACTGTTTAGCTGCACAGGTGACATTAAAGGAGGAAGCAAAGATGCTGTAAGCAGTTGCATTAGAGTTGCTGTTCAGTCTTACAGCAATAGTCTGTCTTCAAAAACCTGCTGAATGAATGGTTTGGCTTACCACATGGAAATTTTCAATGGTAACCAGGAATTAAATCTGCTTTTCTGAGTCATAATCAAACACTTTAAGTCCTAGTTCACTGTTGGCAATATCATTATAATTAACTCTAGCAATTTGCTTTGATAACAATTACAATCCACATAAGAATAAAAAATTGCCAGAAAGGAGTGACGAGAAAAGGAGTGAGTTTCACAATCAAGAGTGGTGAGAGCTTTTTGGTTTTGTTTCCATGGAAGACAAAAATACTCCCTTAGTACTGCCAGGAACGGATGTCATTGGCAAAGCTGCCTGACATTCCACAGGGAAAAAAGTATATTTTCCAGTTTAGGATATATGCTGTGCACACATGTATGCATTCACATATGTGTGTGAAGAAAAGTGCTGTATTGTGAAAAAAGTGTGAAAAAAGTCTCAAGTGTCTGCCCAAGTGTCTGTTCCAAGAGTCTTTTCACTTATCTTTTTAAACAGGAAATGTATGCTGCTAAGAGAAGCTGATCAGCTCTTTAGAAATGAGCTACATGACCTAAGTACCTCAGTTATCAGGAGTAATGCAATGCCGTCAGCTCCTTTGGTGTGATTTGGTGGTATCCAGACTACGCACGCTATGTCTTTTAGACACAGAGAAATCAGGCAAATTCTTTGTTTTAACAGAAGAATTTAATGAGGATTTGGCTATGAATTTTGACAGTCTCTGCAGCTATGTTCTTGGAGGTGCTAATGTCCCTGCATCTTTCAGCTGCTGCTGCTACATTCAGAGGTTGCTTCTCCTCCTGCTGAGCAAGATCTTTCTCAGTTTTCTCTCTTCAACCTCCTGCCTAGTCTTTGATCACCCCCAGTCAATATGGAACCCATCCTTGCACACTATTTCCCATCCTTTCTCTCCCCTCTTTGCCTGAAGCTGTTTGGTATCTTCTGACTCCTTCACCAACACTTGTTCGTAAACACATCTTCATGTCTCATAATACCTCTTTACAGAAAATATAGGCTGTCTCATTTCCTCCAGGCCTTTCAGTCCTATATCTGCCTTTTTAATTCCAGAGATGGTGATCAACTCACATTTTACATTCCTTCTCTGCCACAAGATATGTCCTCTCATGTGCTCTGAGATCATCTGCATAACTTGTGTGGTGTGCCTCTGGTCACTGTAAGGTTAAGGAATTTGTGACAACTTTTAATTCCCTTTTCTTTCACCTTTCCTGAGAAAGATGTAGCGTGTCTTGCTGGACACCTGGCAAGAGACAGCAGCTCTGCCTGCCAGACTACTCCCAGTTGCCCTCCACAGCTGCTTGGTATCTCACACGCTGGAAGATGCCACCTCTCAAGAACGAGAAAACTAATCGGCTACACTGTTCACACCAGTTCAGCCCATTGATAACTGCAGCAGATCAATGCTCACAAAAGTAGCTCTGCTGTCAGAGGTGGGGAAGCTGTTAGCTCCTGAGACAGAGGCAATGACAAGTAGTTGGAGAAACACTGAAAGTGTTAACTCCTTCTACCAGCAGAGCTGGGTTAGGACAGGAACATCCCTTCAGCATCGCCTCTAACCTGTCTGCTAGGGAACACACGGGCTGTCTGATTACCTTCCAAGTCTTCCCTTTTTATTAATGTATAAGCTGCCACTGGCTTTTAGTTACTTGTCTTGATTCCGGGCTGGTTAAATAACTGGAGGTGGCTTTTCATGTGTTTGACCCACAAGCATCATCTTATTTCTCCCTGAGCATTCCTCAATTCTCATTCACAAGGAAGTGTAAAATGCCCAGAGGACCACAAATCTTTCTGTTGGGAACCCTCTTATCTGGAGAATGCCAGAAATTCCAGTCATTTTGAGCAGAGATAAAGTTCAGCCCAGAACATCAGCTCTGTTCTTCCTCAAAGATATTTAACACCGAACCTAACCTTTTGGCTTATCTTTGGTAGAAGGATGTGGACAGGAATTCCAGACCCAGATCTCTGCTCTTACTGTCGGGAAGTGCATCCAGAAGTTGCAAAAAACTGCTGCTCTTCTGGAGTTTGTCAGGAAATCCTTCAAATGTTGCTTTCTGACTTGTTTTCTCTGGCCCCTCCAATATTATTTCTTGTGAGCTGATAGTTCTGTATTCCCATTGCTCTTGAATATAAATAAAAAGTATTAGAAGACAGTCTACTCATGAACTCTCTGCCGCTAAATGATGCAGCAAAGTCAAACGGAACAACAGGATCTGTTCAGCCTTGCTCAGGGCCTTCAAAAGTGGCTTCTGGCCGATGTCCCCATTGTGCTGAAGATAGGTGATTTATTCCAGAGAAACGAGAGGCTGAGTCAACCTTCCCAGGAACTGAACCTGCTCTTCCAGGAAGACCCCCATGGGGTTCTTGTCTGACGCTTTACAGGCTGTATAAGCACAGGAAATCTATCACTTCTTTTCCAGCCTTGGTCTAATCAGTGCAAAACCAAATGTAAACTGTGGTTTTTAGGTTAGTAATTGCAGAAGTCGTTGTTGGAACCTGTTTCTTTTCTACATGTTTTATAGATACTTAATGCATTACAACAGTGTTTGTAATGTTGTGGCGAGCACACTCTCAACAAATGAAGCAAAAAGAAATAGTGGCAATCTCTGATCCTTGGGTTGTCCTTACCAGGTAGTGGAAGGGGTTTCCTGATTTTGTCTCTCTCTGTGTGTGTGTGTGTATTGACCAGGAAAATGGATCAAATCATAAAATTTGAAGGGGTCCACAAGGACGAAGTTCCTTCATGGGCATCACGTGACACTGTTAAAACTACAAAATGGCCAAACTTCACTGTAAAAGAAACTGGTTGTTTTCTTGCCCACTTCAATCTTATTGGAAGGTGGTTTCCCCAGATCTCCTAGTTCTGGTGAGGTATGCTTCATCACATGCCTGGTGTTTCTTTATTCCCTTAAATGGCAAAGAAAAAAACAGGAGGACTGTGAAAATCACATCAAATTTACCTCGCATCCTACCAGAGGAAAGGGAAAATGTACTTGTAAACTCCTTATTTATACACCTTTTCGGTGGAATTTCTCAGACACTAATATTTTTAGGTTGCCTCCGTAAGCACTACTCAATACACTGCCTTATTCAACCTCTCCCGGAGAAGCCAGGGAACCTGTGAATTTCAATATAAGAGACTCTTCACTGCTAAATATTTTATTTTATTTCATTCACTTAGTGAGTGCCAAGTCCAAGTGAAAGCTCTGAAATTGTTCCCTGGTGGTGGTCAGGGCCTTCACCTAGTAGCATACATACTGGCTGCACACAATCATCTGCAGCATTTTCCAATCTGTCTTGCTGTCTCTTCTGTAGAGGAAATTGAGACTGTCTCTTCAACCTGCTATAAGATGCACCTCCTCAAGTGCCGGTGAATGGCCTGCTGCAGCCACATGTGTCTTGTATGTGTTTTGCAGGCAAAGGGAGGTAAAGCCCTGAACATCTGGTCCCTGCTCTGAATGCACAAGGCTTGGCTGGGTGGAGTTGCTACCAGTACATGTAATCACCCTCCATGGGTTGAGATGCTGCRAAGAGTCTTTACAGTGAGGATGCCAGAGCTGACCTCCATGTTTGTATTGTCAGAATGCTTGTATTTAAATTTATATGTGGTCAACATTCACAGGAATATTTCTTTGCTCAGCTAAGATAATTGTGAAATTGCAGCATACCTCAAATCTCATCGTAACACTGAAGGGATACATGCTTCTAGTGATATTCCAAGCCAGGGCATTGCATCTAGCAATTATTATATTAGCTATATCATAGTAAAATAAAAATAGATGGGCCCTTTTATGCAAATGTGATGCACAACCTGGACATTTTCATGTGCATTTCTTTGGAGGTAAAAGTCCATCACCCAGTCCGACACCTCTGGAGGTATATTTTTTAATCCAAATAATTTCAGTGATCTGAATCACGGAAGAGTCTTCAAAGTGGTTGTATTATTACAACTATAGGATGATGAGTTGTCATGCTGGGCAGGAATGATTGGGTAAAGAAGGTGGACTGCTAGTGGAAATCTCTTAATGGGTTTAGTTGTCAGAGAAAAAATGTACATGGAACTGCTCTGAGTCTACATGTTAAAACCAAGTGGAGTAGATTTAGGTATCTTTCATTTGCTTAGGAGAAGATTTCTACTATGAGACAATTGCCATTAATCTTCCCTCCAAGGGAATAATGAATCCTCTTTGTGTAACTGCTGTATAAAGTCTTTGATACTTTAATTTCAAACTTGGCTATCTGGAATTCATAGTGGTTTCAATACTGAATCCTGGGTGAATTCAATATGTCCAGGACATAGGTCAAAAGTATCTTCTTCAGCTTTGTGGCTGTAACAGTCTGTGGATTAAGCTTCCATCTTTCTAGTTTGGAGAGAGTACAAAATGACCTTGCTTCTACCTCCCATCGTCTCTTGCTGCAGCAGAACTAGATGCCATCTAGAGAATGCACATATCTAGATTGACTTCTGCTCTGTGTATCACAAAACAAGAGGAAAAATGGGCTGGTACAGACATGCAGCTACCTGGGTTGTGATAGAAGCGTAGCTCTCCCCTAGAAGAGTGATAATTACAATCTTATCCTAGACTAGCTGTGTGCATATGATAGCACAGAGCTGGTGACTGCCACCCTTATAGAATCATAGAATCACAGAATGGTTTGGCTTGGAAGGGATCTTTAAAGGTCATCTAGTCTAGCCCCCCTGCCATGGGCAGGGACATCTTCAACTAGATCAGGTTGCTCAGAGCCCCATCCAGCCTGACCTTGAATGTTTCCAGGGATGGGGCATCTACCACCTCTTTGGGCAACCTGTTCCAGTGTTTCACCACCCTCATTGTAAAAAATTTCTTCCTTATATCTGTCTGAATCTATCCTTGATAAGTCTTCATCTCTGATGTTGAAGTGGTCGGATTCAAGAGCTCTTCCATGAGGGAAGCTGGAACTAAAGTGGGTGGCTTCCTTTCTTTCCCAATTTTCCTTAATTGTCATTGCTATTTTATGCTTCTTGACCCTCTTCAAAGGAAAAGGCAGGGGACAACATCATCTGCCTCCAGCACAATTTATTTTATTTTTGTGACCAGGACATGTTTTCCTGCTTGTTTTGCGTACTTTGTCCTTATCTCGCAGATTTTATTATTTGCATATATTTCTCTGTACCCTGTTTGTGCAACTATGTCCTTTTGTGGACACTTACCGTTGTCATGCGTAGGCTTAGATGCCTTGCAAAATACTTGAACGTTGTTGCTGGTTGTGTTATTAACTGTTTTACAATGTTACAAAATACTTAAACTTCATTGTCAGCTGTGGTATTTAGTGTAGGTAGGTCTGGATTCAACGGAAGTAAATATTAATTACATACTGCTTAGTATGCTTCTAGTTTAGGGGTCTCTGTTGGCTACACCAGCCGGGGAAGGAAAAAGCTTTGTCATCTCTGTTGTGAGCTCCTTAAAGCTGCGACAGAAGTAAGGATATGAGAGGCTGAGGCTTCAGTCCATGGGTTAACTTCTCTACGGCTAACAATATATTCCTCTTCTTTGCAGTGGGTCTTCCTAATGTCCTCTTGATTGTAGGATCTCTAGTTCTGCTAGTTGCAACAGCAGTCTCTGTTATACTTTATCAGTCCTTCCGAGTTGATATCGTCCTATTGTATCGAGAGAGATTTCAGCCCTACTCAGTCAAGGATGGTGAGTAAGAATTGAGCAAGAAAGTTAAAAAAACCAAAAAAGGCAAATGATATGGAAATGAATTTTTTTTGATAGTTGCTTACTAACTCATATGACACCTGAGCCTGATCCTTTGCTTTCTCATGCCTTCTGAAATCATTTAGATAAGAGGGGACATACATAGCTCTGGTAGTGCTTTACATTCCCTTGCTTCCTGGGTTCTGTAGTGACGTGTTACATAAAAGAGGGATTCAGTCCTGGTTTTGTATTTTTTTAATAAAAATATTTGCCATGAAACATTGAATGACAGTGAAAATCCAATTTATAGTGCTATTAACTGTACTTGTTATGTGCTCTCTAAAGCAAAGGAACCAGCCCACTGGCTTATATGTTAACATAATGAAACATTTGGGATTAGAAAAAAAATGCTATAATGGAAAACATATTTGAGAGAAAGGAAGAAAAGACTGAAAGAAATATTTGACTTTGTACGTGGTTCTGACTGTAAGACTACTTCCTGAGTAAAGGAGCTTTTCACTCAGAAGTATGATATGTTGTGGGAATGATGAGTAATTTCTTCAGGGTGGAAGAATTTAAGTGGAGTGTCTTGTCCTGAAAGACAAAGGCTGCTAACAACCTATTGATCACTGAAATAACAAATGCTGAGCTTCATCTCTATTTCATGCTAATATGCATCGATCAATTGAATTCTTACTCTATATACTTTGGGATACAGCCTTCACAATACAAAGGTCAGGTTCTCCAAAGTTACAAACACACAGGACATAAGAATTGAGCATGGAAAACACCAAATGTGCACAGTCTTTAATTTCCAAACATGCACCTGATGGTATACATTATTCAGATTAGCAGGAACTTCTACTTAGATCTCTTTCAAAGACATATTTTTATTTCTCTTCTCTTTTGCAATATACAGCTCTGATTCATGTTAATACAATACACTTTCCTCTTGTTTTGCCTTACAGATGGGAAGATATATGATGCATATGTTATCTACTCCAGAAGCCACACAAATGAAGCTAATTTTGTGGAATATTTTGTTTACCAAATCATGCCAGATATTCTAGAAAATAAATGTGGATATAAACTGTGTATTTATGGAAGAGATGTATATCCCGGAGAAGGTAAGTTTCAGATCCAATAATGTACAGAATGACTTTTCAAGCTTGAGCAGATTGTGGTTCTAGTACCTTTTAGAGGTATAGGAGGTGCCTTTCCATTCCTGAGCTGGCTGCTCATCTCCCCAGCAGCTCTGTGGCTGCTCTTTCAGGCAGGGTGACACAATGGCACTGTGTGCTCGCTGGTGTGCTAAGAAAAGCAAGCTACAGGGCAGGGGCACAGATTGTTTATCATCTTCTTGGGTCATGCAGGAAATGTGACCCCACGTGTGACTCTCTTAAACATACTCCTGCTCTTTGGGTAGTGTAACGCTGCATAGCCATTATGGGGGCAAAGCCACAACCAAACCGTGTGTGAGTAGGTCTACAAGACACGGAAGAGGAGAAAACCCGAAACTAAGTTGAGGAATCAACCTTGCTGTTATCACTCAGGGTTTTTGAACCTGTTAGAAGGGTGTTAGAGTCACAGGAAGTTCAGCTTCTGTTCACTGACATGACCTACTTTCACTTCACACAATTCCCAGCGCTAATTCAGGAGGCGGGCGGTATTCTTTATTCCCGCTGCCTTGTCTTCCAGAATGGAATCATGTTAATTAATCTGTGCTAATTTCCGTATGGAGACCTCTACGCTATGGCTTATGATTGCTGTCATCTAGGTGCTATCTGCTTTCCTTCAGAGCTGACTTGTCTGTTTATTTTGTACTCTGGTTATTCTGTGGACCAGATCTTCTCTCCCTGTCAGTAAGCAGGCATGAAGCCAAAGCTGACATATATTCTGTTACGCATTTCTGAAATCATCTGCACTGGGCCAGGTGTCATTCACCTGCCCAGAGATGGACTGAGATCTTTGATGTCCTTCTCTTCTGGAGAGTGGCAAAAGTGCTGCCTGGTCTTGAGAAAACCCACTGTAACAAGAATGTAAAAAAAGCTACAAGAGTTGCTGAGCCAGACCATTCCCAGCATGCCAGATCCAGACCAAAGAACTAACAGTAGCTCACAAAACTGTCAATGACAAAAATTTATGCCACCTGTTCAGGTGATTAGGGATAGGGCAATATTTTGTTATGGGACTCTGCTCTCAAACTGTGGTTTATGGGTGGCAATCCTAAAGAAAACTGAGCACAGCATGCAACTGAGCTGAAGACTGTGGGACTAACGAGAGGTCTAATGAGTTGGCTGAAAACAAAGACATTTTCACTGTACAAAGGCATGAATGGATGCCTGTAAGCCAGGAGTGACAGACAGAAGACTCACCAAGCCAGCCTTGGACAGCCTTTTGTTTGATTTGTTTGGTCTGATTTAGTCAAAACTCTAAAAATGTCCTGAGTGTTGACCATTGTCCTTCCTTTTCTCTTCTTGCCTACTTTCCCAGCTGTCTGCTTTTCCTTGTCCACTTTCATGCCCCAAAATGCTTCCACTTGGGTGGAAAAGCTATTCCAAATCTGCCTGCCACCGGGAGCACTTAAAAGTTCTCTGCTTCTATGCAGGTGGACTTTACCCATATGCTCCTCACTCTTGTTTATCTTCTGATCTTAAGCCTTTCTTTACCAGGTTTCCAAATCCAAAATCTTACAATTTAAATATGCTAAGTAGAGTAAAACAGGAAATGCCACTTCGAGTTACTGAGATCCTTCCTGAACACATATTGTGGCATTTGATGAATTGTATTTTTCACTGCAAAACTCCATGTATTTCCAGAGAAAAAAAATTGCAGTGAGGATATAAAATGGAATGATTTCAAAAAATGCTTATGACTCTTAGTTCCAGAGCAAAGCTTTGTAACTTGAAACTTGGGTTCTTCCAGTAAAAAGGAAAGTTAAACAGAATGATTCGAGTGATAAACTTTGCATAGCTGTTAGACACCCATTGTGCTTCCCTGAACCAGCATTCTTTTTGTTTCCTGGTCTTACTGATTAATAGTATTTTCTACAACCTAACAGTTACCTGAAGAGGTGCAAATACAAGTATTACTCAGCAAACCAAGAGTTTTCACCAACATCACCTTCTACTCCATTTTTCTCATGGTCTAATTGTCCTGCCAAGCGCATTCCTTGCTGCAGAATCTAGCCAAACACTGCTGGAGCTGCTGTACCTGTAAGACACAAAACCAGGAACAAATAACAGAGGAATGATCATGCTTCACCAGAGCAATGGTCTGTATAGCCAAGTGTCCTATCTTCGGCAGTGGCCATGGGCAAATGACTGGAAAAGACTTTAAGAACAGGGCAAACATATTATACTTCCACTAATGTACTCTCCCAGCAGTATGTGGACTTCAGATGCTCAGATTTTTGTGTGTAATAGCTGCTGGTGGATTTTTCTTTCACAATATTTTCTGTCACTTTCTGAACTGCTATAAACTTCTAACATTCACAAAACAGGTTGCAATGAATCCCTCGGTTAAAGTATTTGCAGCATGCAGCCCCATCTTTCCTCTTGCTACAAGTATGCCATCAGAAATGCAAATGGAGAAGAGAACACTTCCACAGGTCCATGGTCTTTCAGTCCTGAGCACAATGGACTGCACCTCAAAACTGAGAAAGATGTTTTTTTAAAAGTGTTGTTATTATGGGAACTAAACATATGACAGTAGCTGCTTACCTTAATTTTTCTCACCTTCCAAACGATTTACTCTCCTAACATCAGAAAAAATTAATGAAAAAGAAGAAAATGAAAGGAGTTTGATTTGGTGAACACGACAGAAAGGCCAATTATTTTTCATAGAATATTCTCAGAGCCAGGAAATAGGACGGAGAAGTCATTGAAAGGGTTCTCTTCCTGACCCAGAAGCTGAAAAAGCTGGGCCTCTCTGAGACTGAGAAGACCCTTGCAATGGGCTGGCAGCCCCCATCAAAGGAAAAGAGGATGCATATGCAGCTGGCTGATGACATCTGCAAATCAGTGCTTCGTTAAATAATTGCTACATTGACTTTCCTTAGCTTGGCTCCCACCTCCTTTCTTTTGCTCCGACCAAAACAACTCCAGCTTTCATTCCACAGGATGAAAGACCACAGGAAACTCTTCTAACTGGGATGAGCATTTCACTGGACAGGCATTCATCTGCAGTGTTCCTCCCACAGACATCACAGCAGGTCATCAAGAAAAGCAGCTCCTGGAGGCTTGACGTGGACCTTTCCAAGCTGGCACAGAAGTTTCTCCCATAGCATGCTGGCTCTTGAGTTTCCGAGGTTCAGCACCTCCAACATCACAGTCCCAGCTGTGGTTGATCAGCTCTCCCTAACGCGGCAGTGGGAAAGAGAAACACCTTTAGTGGTGCTGAGGTACAAATGCCCTGCAGGCCTGGATCCACCCCCGCAGGGCGGATGCCAACCCAATGCACAGGTTATGGTATAAATGAGCATGCTATAGCTCAGGAGAATTAACGCTCCCTCTGCTGGTAAGTCAGCTTCTTACAAGTGAGTCCCTCAAAAGTCTCCAAATGACTAATTTTCATGGGTAAGTATTGCACGATCAGTCTGTAAAGCACTAACTGAGTAGAACATGATTCCTTGGAGACTATTGATCAAGCACAAATTTGATGTAATCCAGATCTACTGAACCTGACCCTAGGTTGTTGGATTAGATATTCCTAACAATTCTTAAGAGCATTGAAAATATTAATGTTTCAACCAAAGAAAACATTTGAAAGGAAAGTTCTGGTTTTTGGGGTTTGTTTTGGGTTTTTTAAGCTCTTTTTCTAATGAATAAACTGTACCAGACTGAAGTGAGACAGAAGTTATTTCTGAATGAAATGAAAATCAAGTGCCTAAACACAAAAGACTTTATAAAAGAAATTTCAGGGTCTCATAATTTTCTTGTACATTCCTAGATACAGCCAGTGCAATTGAGAAGAGGATGCAGAAGAGCAGACGGCTGATCATCCTTCTAACACACCAGCTGATTAATTGTAAAGAACCTGCTTACGATCAACACATTGCTTTATACAATGCCCTCATTCAAAATGACACAAAGGTGATCCTGTTGGAAATGGAGACAATTGGGACTTATGAGAAGCTTCAGGAATCTCTTAGGTTTATTATTAAGCAGCAAGGTACCGTCAAATGGAAAGAGGGGCATACTGTGCACCCACAGTCGTCCAATTCTAAGTTCTGGAAACAGGTGAGGTACCATATGCCACTGACACGCAGGTCCTCGTACTCAGCTAATGCCAGATGAACAGTGAGTCTAAGAAAATACTGGTACACTATCAGGATGAACCACACGCCTGCAGGTCCTTTTCCTTTCAGTAGGTACACGATTTTACAGTCTGGAAGTCTGGCTGTATTTTTGAACTTTTTTCAGTCCTTCAATTGAATAATGATAAGGTAAACTCATGGAGGAGGTCTGGGGAACTGAGGGAAGTTTTTATAGGTATGGGAGTTCTGTAAATAAATCATTCTAGGCTGTATGCAGAATTTTGCATGTCACAGGAAACAAAATGTACCTGTATTGTTTCTATATATGCTCGTACATATAACAGAAAGTTTTGATTCTGAATAGCTGAATGTTCTGCAGGTTTGCTTTGCCTTTCTAATGCAGTTGTTCAAACATAAATACCTTCTGTATTATTCAATGAGAAAGCATAACGTGTATTGTTCAACTAGAAAGTATAATGTTTTGCTTTTGTTAACTTTTGCCACCATTTACTCCTTTTTGTTTCAATAGTAATAGTCATACTACAAAATTTTATTCTTCCTTAGTAGGGATGCCTCAGTAAAGGCTCTTTTGAGACTGATGTGAATACAGCATTTAAAAAAAAATGCAGTGTTAAGGGAAATAAATACACGCTGATATATATTTATATTAAATTAAAAGATCTATGGCAAACTAAACAGCTTTTCACTGATGAGTTACATTTTCAAGTGTTCATGCACTCATCGCTCACTATAGAACATTTTATTATTGCCTCATTAGATTATGTGCAGTCTTGGGTCCTGTTCCTAAAGATCCCTCTAGGTAAACCTCACTGTCTCTATGGAAGCTCCACAAAATGGATTCATGCCAATGTAAGAGAGGCTTGGTTTATTCCTACAGTACCATTTCTTCCCACAGAAAGAATACTAATACTAGAGCATGTGTGAAGGCAGGAAAGCCTGTTGCTTTTCATTATGAAAATTTTTCACAGCAGCCTCTGAGCAAGACAGAATATTCACTTCCAAGATTTTTACAAGATCAATTTTTAATAGAGTTTGAGTCCTGGGCACTTAATGAGGAAGAAAGGATGATAACTGAGTATCTTGGAAACGGAAACTCTAGGATGAATTTTGAAGCTTGAAAGGGATAAGAGGAGAAGGTACAATAAGGAAGTGCATGGGGTAGCAATGAACCAAATTTCTCTGAAACATACTGATATCTCATTGGCTTCTGTTAGCCAGGTATGTAGTTATGACGGTGAAAAACAAACTCACTAAATGGCTCTTGTGGTGACACTCCTTTTGTATCAAGCCTCATGGTCAACCAAGAAAAAAAGAGGAAAACAATTTCAAGCAAACAACTCTTATTGTGGTTTACCAGCAGTGAACAGTATGGCCTTGACAGAAAGAAGAGGGGCAAATTCTGAGAGTGGCAAAGAACTTTTACAGAGGGTGAGTATGTGACCGTAATAATGACAAAAAAATGCCGCAGCTGTCACTGCTTTCTGTATTCCTTGGCGGTTAGTAAAGAAATCTGAGATATGCATTAAAATTAATGTCTTTCTATAGATGTTATCACATTTGTAGTGTTAGAGAGAAAGCACAAAAAGAACTGTGGAATACTTTTAAAACATCATTACAACATCAGCACTGCTGAGGCCACACCTGGAGTCCTGTGTCCAATTCTGGTCTCCTCAGTAGGAGAGAGACATGGACATACTGGAGAGAGTCCAACAAAGGGCCATGAAGTTGGTGAAGGGACTGGAGCATCTCTCCTAGGAAGAAAAGCTGAGAGAGCTGGGACTCTTCAGCCTGGAGAAGAGAAGGCTCCCATCTGAAGGCATGGTGCAAAGAAGAGGGAGTGAGGCTCTTCTCAGTGATGCCCAGTGACAGGACCAGAGGCAGCGGGCACAAACTGAATCACAGGAGGTGCCCTCTGAACATGAGGAAACACTTTTTTATGGTAAGGATGACCCAGCACTGGCACAGGTTGCCCAGGGTGGAGTCTGCATTCTTGGAGATATTCAAAAGTTGCTTGTACACGGTTCTGGGCAACTGGCTCTAGGTGGCCCTGCTTGAGCAGGGGGGGTGGAACAGATGACCTCCAGAGGTGCCTTCCAACCTCAACCATCCTGTCATTCTGTGAAATGTGACTTAAAAAGAATCTAAATTTTCAAAAACATGTTTTTAAAGAAAATTGGTAATTTTTATTTCTTATTGCCTTGGATACAAACAAAGTACACAAGACAGGCTGCCTTAGTGGAGTAACAGGACAGTCTGCCCTGTGCAAAACATCTCGCCTTTCACCATAGAAAGCTTATAGAAGAATCAGTCTGGATGCTTCAACCTGAAACTACACAGAACAAAGGTAATTTTGTTGCTGAATTAGAACTTCCACGTAGGGATTTAATGCCCTTTGATTTCTGCTCTGTGCTTCCCTGTTTTTGGTACCTCAAGTGAGTCCGGAGAGCAGATTTGCTGTCACTTGTTGATAGAGCAGAGTCACCATGCCATCTAGTGGGCGAACAGGTATCGAGAGATTCAGACCAATTAGAACTAAATCGGTGTTAAGAATAGCATTAGAACTAAACACAGTGAAATTTTCAGGGTGCGCATACTGCTGTAATCTCCTGAAACCCATACAGCACTACTTGTAAACAGCGGCTCAGAATCTGGCATTGAGAATACAGTGTTGACTCTCCTACAGTAACATATTTTGAAGGAACAATAGTGTCTCCTTGCCATATAACTGCAGTCATGCAGAGTTGCATGTCCCCAGTTGTAAAATCTTATCTCTGGATACTTCATATCTGAAAAGTATTGCATTGCTGGCAGTAAAGAAATAATGACCCATGACCCCTGCTGGCTTTTTCACCTAAACCACAGTCCTGAAAAGCCAGCCTAGCTATTGCTCCTGCCACATGCAGGGAGAAAGTTTTACCTATACTTGCTTCACATGGTTGTGAAGCCCAAGAGACTAGAAGGAATTTTTTAGAAGTTTTTAGAAGTTTTTGTAGCAAGCTATTATTTGTAGTGTATGCAACATTAATTTCTTACACCATTGGACAAAGGTATGTTTGGAAGATAAAATGTAAAATTGATAGTATATTCTGTTGAAAAATTGTACGTGTACAACTGTATGTTCCTGACTCTTTCAAGGGTTGAAAAACTACAGCTGTTGTGTTAGAAACATGTGCTCATGTGTTCCCTTTTCCCACTATAAAGCATGAGCTACATGCCTAATTTTATATGAAAGATAGAATTTGTTGTACAGCAGTTTATTCTTTAAAACTGTTTCCAGTCTTTATAGACCTCCTGGGAAGGTTACAAAGCAAACCTCCTTGAAGTCATTTCAAAGTACATGAAAGAGAAGAAGGTGACTGAATTTACAAAAGGCATATCATGCATACCCAGCCATGCTGTGGGCAATGGGAGAACACTGGATGCTGCATACCTTGAACTGAGCAAGGCCTTTGACACAGTCTCTGTGGGTGAGATATAGATGAGTGGACAAAGGTGAGTGGAAAAACAGCGGGACAAAAGTCCATGCAGGATCCACGTGTTGTGATCAGTATACTAACCTCAGCTCACAGTAAATTACTAGTGGCATCTGTCAGGGACTGATATTGGTACCGCTACTGTTTAGCATCCTTATTAACGACCTTGGCAGTGGGACAGTCTGCACAATCAACAGATTTTCAGACAGAAAAACAAACTGGGGAAGGATAGTTGACACACTGGAGGGCAGGGCTGCTGTTTTGGATGGAAACAGGCTGGAGAAATGGACTGATGGGAAACTCACAAGGCTCAATCTACATGCAATCTGGGATGGAATAAACCCATTCAACAACACAGCCTGGAGGTCAGCCCAACACAAAGCAGTTTTGCAGAAAGAGACTGGATGTCCTGGTTGACACTAAGGTGAACATGAGTCAGCAGCGTGTCCTTGTGACAAAGGCGACCAACTGCACCCTGCACCTTACTAGTGAGAGTGTAGTTGAGGAAAGTAATTATTGCCCTGTATTCAGCATTTGTGAGATCACCTCTGGAGTACTATGTCAAGTTTTGGGCTCCCCAGTACAAGTGAGGCACTGACATACTGGAGTGAGTCCAGGGAAAGACCACCAAGAGCACAGCACATAGAGGGAGAGGACAAGAGGTCCTGTTTCTGTCTACAAGAATCTAATGGAAAGATAGAGAGAATGGATGGAGCCAGGTTCTTCTCAAAGGAGCACAGCGATGGGACAAAAAAGCAACTGGCACAAATTAGAACATAGGAAATTTAAATTACATACTAGGAAAAAAATTTCACCATATGTGTGGTCAAATGCTGGAAAATGTGCCCAGATAGGCTGTGGGATCTCCATCCTTGGAGGTGTTGGGGTCTCAGCTGTTCATGCCCTGAGCAGGGGCTGGACCTGATGACCTCCAGAGGTCCCTTCCAACCTGAATTATTCTGTGATGCCACAACATGGAGGAAAGTTTGAAAATGTGCAACTTGTGTATTTTAAAACTTCTGAGAAACTTATGAGACTCTAACAGACATTATCAGTCTGGAATCTGCTTTTTGACATCAGGGATAGATAATGCTGAAAAAACTATGGAATATAACTTAACCTCTGCTAAGAATTAATATAACTGGTATCAGAGATAACAGAAGTAGATTAAAAAGGACTATCACTAGCTAGAAGCCAACAGGCTTAGGCTGTGGTTACAAGAGTTAGATGTGTTGCTATTTGTGACGGAAATAGTTTCACAGTTTAGGTTTTCAGTTAGCACCTCTGTGTAGTGTATTTTGGATGGAAAGGAAGATGTGAAAAACTGTGAGAAGTAACTGGTCTTCCCTAGCTGGTTCGTCAGGCGGTCAGAGCTTCATACAAAAACCTGTTTTTCAATATTAGTGCAAACTTTCATTTTCATCATGGCATTTTCATAATGAAAATTTGAACTGTAGTTATTTTCGGTTGAGTTTCTCCTCTATTATGAGGCTATGACTTCTCCATTAAAACTGTATTAGCCTGAGGACTAAAAAGTGTAAACTTCATTCTCCTTTCATATACACTCACACATCTCAGAGCTGGCTATGACATTAGTTGAAAGGACTAATTCAACACAGCACTTTCTACCACAGAGATGAAAGTTCAGAAACTTCAGAGTATTTCAAACTGATATGAAAGCAAATGAATGTGAGAACAGCTCATGGAAAATATTGTTGCAAAAGAGTGAATTAAACAAAAATAGATGTTTCCAAACTGTCGCTAGCAAGACTTAGCCTGTCAAAGTAAAAAGCCAGTGACATTTTGTTTTACCATTTTATTTGTTGGCTGCTAAATTGCTTTCGGTCTCTCATGTAAAATCATTATCCTCTTTATGATATATGCTTTCTTTTAAGTTTTAAAATCAGGCACTGAATCATAAACCCAAAAACCACTGCAAAGTATCTTGTACGCATTTTTAAAGTAGTTATAGTGGGTCAGATTCTTAGCTGTCTTTCCTGAAGTTCCGCTGATTTACCTTAGCTAATGGTCTGATTGCTTTTTTATACAATTGTTTCAATCTGTGATGAGGAGAACAAATGAGGTAAAACTCTCCAGGGTTTCTTCGCTTCTTCTTTGCATATTCAGTAAAATACGCAAAGAAGCCAGCTCTGTGGAATCCCTCTTTTTTTAGTGTAACCTGTTTTTTTTACCTCTGAAGTGACACCTTCTGTTGCTGTTGGGAACTTCTGCATTCCCAGCTGTCCTGGGCAAAAAAAGAAAAGGGTAGCTGTCACCAAAAAAGTTTCTGAACATGAAAAGTGTGATATGAAAATAAAAGAAATCCTGAGTGGATGAATTTTTTCCTGCTTCTTATTATTTTTATTTCAGAATAACTTTATTTAGAAGTATAGTGAATCATTGCACAGTACATAAGGAATAAACCACTCATGTGAAATAAACAGTGGCAAGCATTCATTTACTCAGGAACAGTACTTAAACAAGAAATACGACTGTCATAAATCCCTAATGGAACTACTGTTCCAATATATCAACATTTGGCTAAAAAGCAGGCTCAGCTACGGGCATGAGGGCTTATTTAGAAGTGAATACATACACTATAAAATATTTCATGTTTTGAAAGCTTGCATTACCCTCTCCCCAAAAGGGATGTTATCACAGAAAAAATAGCACGGAAATCGGGACATTTCTGACCAAAGTATCGTAGGATCACGTGTTTTGCCTTTTCTCTTTTCCTGCAGGCCATATTTTAACGCTTTTGGTGGGGTGTTATTTCTTCTTTTTTCCTCTTTTTTTTCTTTTGAGGTCTTTGCAGAATATCAGCCTTTCAGGGTACAGTTTATCTCTTTGCACATACTCATTCTCAAAACGTCCAGCGGGGGAGGGGGGGAGGGAAGGAAGCTGTAGCAGAGATAAAAGTCGCTATATTTAGCTTAATATACACGTTCCTAAATCTCCATCCTACTTCCATCACACTTCTTGGAAAAGAGTCTGCAATAGGCATTCAGCAGAAAAGCGGAGGAAGAGGCATTTCGACTCAAGATAACCGAAGACATCACCTCCTTACGCTTTTTTTCTCCCCGGAAGGTTGTGACAGGGAAAACCCCCGTCTCCTAAAAGAGTGGATCTTCACCCCCTTTGCTCGCGGGGGACACCTCTGGGTTTCACCCACGACCCCGTGAGTTTCACCCACGCACCCTTTGGCAAGCCTGGTAATACTGCAACCTGCCTTCTCCGCGCTGCTGCCCGGCCTCAGCCCCCGCTCCGGCGCCGGGCGGCGTTTCTCTCCAGCGAAACTGGGAAGCGGCCCCGCGGGGCCCGCCCGGGCCCCCGCACCGCGGCGCAGGAAGGGGCGGCACGGCCCCGAGCCCCCGCCGAGCGCCCCGGCCGCCGCCGCACGGCGGCCAGGTAGGGCCCGGGGGCAGCGGGGCGGCCAGGGGAGGGGAGGGAAGCGGAGAGCAGGGCAGGCGGGCCGGGGGAGGCGAGGGCCGGGGGCGGACAGCTCCTTCTTCCTTCCCTCGGAGGGGCCGAGCGCCTGCCTCTGA